>BQNB010033371.1:0-52391 GCA_026074375.1 Tanacetum coccineum
GGAAAGCATTAACACCTTGTCCCTGGATGCATTAGGTTATTTAATTGTTAAATTATGGCATATACAGGGTATATATAGCTTGAAACTAGAAATTCACGTACTACTAGAATTGCCCCATTCCCAAGAAGTACTTTAGCCAAAATTCTGCGGTCGATATCACTTGCTCCTGCAGTAAGCATCCATAGAGCAGAATTTTGTATCGAACCCAGAACAGGACCTTCATTCCCAGCAGAAACGGATGTCAGAATATTTCTTCTTACCGCATGAAGACTGCCAATTGCAATTGGGTCTATATATCGTAAAATCAAATTCGTTGTCTAACGAGATTGAAACTGACAGTAGATCCACTCCATCGGCTATCGCGTCGTCGAAGGCACTCAACAGGTCAGTGGTGTGACACACAACATCACACACCTTGTAAAGCGCCAGTCTCGCCGAAGGAACCCCTCCTTTGGCAACTCCGTCCGCAATGCCATAGTAACTCGCTCCTTTCACATAGTTACCGGCTACTATGGATGCCACATGAGTCCCATGCCCAGTACGGTCTCTAGCTGAGATGCTGCTGAGGTCATCGATGCTATAATACCGAGCTCCTATGATTTTCCAAAAGATTGAAACCATTTTAAACTATGTTAGATCTCCGGTGTAGGCTAGAAGATCATAACTTGGTAAACTAAATATAAACTAAATATGTTAGGTCATAGTGATTATGTTGTTTGCGTATAAAGTTCTTCCTTCAAGGGTCAACTATATGATCCATAGAACAAAATTTGCTATAAATATTTTATAGGATACTTATAAGAAATATGATTTTTTTAAACAATTAATATTTATAGAAGATTAATAGCTTTTTATAATAAACATCTTTTATAAACTATTATTGAGAAATGATAAATCCTCCTACTATATGTTCCTACTTATGTTCCTACTCACTCACAGGATGCTGACAAGTGGCTGAACGGACGGTTTAGATGCGAAGAGATAATGAGTAGAGAAAAATTATATTATATGTTTGTGTGTGTAGGATGATGAGTAGGAATAAATAGTAGGAGGATATAGCAAAACTCACTATTATTATAATTAGTCCTTTATCAATGTTTTATATTTTTATCATTAATTACTATTGTGAAATATTATTATTGTTCTTGTTATTATCTCGATATGAAATATATACTATTACAACTTTTTTACAAATATCTTTATATTTTTAAATTAAAACCACTATTCAGAGTTTGATGATTGTTAATTTGTTATTATTGATACACATGATAATGTTACACAAGGCAAAAAAAATATACTTACTTGTTGCAAAGGAAGTCAGCGCCACCTTTACATTCTCCCTTCCATTTCGCAGGAATGGGACCAAACCATCATCCTTGAAGCTTGGTGATTCTGGCCATATCCCACTGTCAATCACACCAATTGTGATGTCGCTCGCCACACCAGGGTTCCTTGCTATTCCATCTGACAACTGGATGTAGTCCATCGACCTTGTCGTCTGTGGATAGAGCTTCCGACAAAGAAACACTGATTCGACCCCTGGAAGTCCTGTTGATGTGTTTAGCCAAAAGGTCAACAATTAAATGCAATATATACTAATAGCATTATAGAAACTTTGACTTTGTATAAAAAATAGATTTTGACTTCATTTCAGTTCATGCAAATTAATTGTAACAAACTAATTTTGGTGCTCTACTCATTGAATTCCCAGATTGTTTGTATCGCGTTTGCTCTTAATTTCATTTTGAAATCTAGAATAGGCATTTATCACATAAGCAAGTAACTTACTTTTCAACTTCTGCACTTCTGCTTCAGTTACATACGCTGCAAACCCATTGAAGCTTCTTCCGAAGCTTCGTTGTAGGGATTTCTCTGCAAAGCTGTTAGTTGTGAAGCATCAGTACAAGATTTATAGTTTTAAACCTTAAATTTTAGTTCAAATATATACCTGGGATCAACAATCTCGTTGATGATGTTAGCATGGTGCACTGATGGCGAGCAGTCTCCTTCAGGGAGGGATTCCAGGAGAACAATGTAACACTGCAAAAGAAACATCACATTCAGAAAATTAAAACTATATAGTTAAGTTTAAGTTACAAAAAGCAATAAGCATTCTGATCAAACTAGTTTTTTCAGAATCATGAGTGGACGGGCATCTCAATTCCAGTCAAGCAGCCTACTATCTACTAACAAAAACAAGGGAAAATCTCATAGACAACCACATATATGACTGTTGAATTTATAAGTTGTATAAATATATTACATATGTATACACACATTAAAGTCCACAATCCAGTTGTACCAAGTGAATGCCACCTCTGGTGGAGAAAGAGCGGTTCAAAATTGGATATCCGAAATTTAGATATTTGAAATTTCGGATATCCGATATTTGAAATTTCAGATATCCGATATTTGGAAAACTTATGAACACCTTTTAGATATTTGAAATTTCGGCTACTGATGAAGAGATAATCTTTTATGGCAACTCTATTGGATATGCAATCAATTGTGGTGTCATATGAAATTTTAGATATCCGATATTTGGAAGACTTGTGAACACCATCTCTACAAATTTTGGATCTCCAATCTTGGATCAGGAATAATATCGCAAGAACAATATTCATCTCGGACTGTGATGTATGAGGTGTGAGTGAATGACGTATGGAAGTGGAGAAATAGGCCCGTGAAAGTTGTCTTAGAGGAGAAGGCGAGTATGTAATTTGGAGAATGTTTTCCAGTGATACGCAATATTTTTATCCTTGTTTATCTTTACCTTTGATTTTTTAATAATTCAACTTATTTTGATCACTACTACACAAAATTCCCATTTGGTACGGTTTTACAACCGCACCAAGTTTTTTAACAAACCGCACCAAGTATGTTTTTTCAAAAAAAAAATTACGTTTCTTTTTTCTAGAACCTGTACAGCTTTTAACCAAACTATACCCGCAATATCTTTTGCAGCAGTTAAGAACCGAAACAATTCTATATACACCAAACCCAAACATTGTTTAACAAACTTAACATTTTATATATATGCCAACAAGCACAACAATCTAGAAGAAATTATGCATTTATACAAAACATCATAGATAAAAATGTTATACATTACAACTATATGAACATCATCATTGTGAAAACAAGGACCTTGATATCGAGGGGCGATTGTTATTAAAGACAGATGAGATGCTTATAAACTTACATATATACATATGTTATAAAGACAGAGCTTACTCCACCCTAAAAGAACCTAATAACAAACCGTGAAATGACCATCCCTCTTGCTGTGCTGTAAGCCCCAAACATTAGAAGTACATCCAAACAATCTGTAATACAAATACAGATAATATTACACAAAAATTGAACTAACAGAAAAAGAGACTTGCAACATAAATAAATAACTGCTCACATTCTATGAACTTCAAGATAGCATAGGTTGGACCAATGCTAAGCAATAATTTAAAAGTATCTTGGTTTAGTTTCCCATCATTAAATGCTACGATCTTCAATCCTTGAAAGAACATGAAAAATTATTAATAGCCTATATTACAAGAAGCTATTCCTTGAAAGAACATGAAAAATTATTAATAGCCTATATTACAAGAAGCTATGTGAAACGAATTTGTTAATCATGAAGTGTACCTGGAACATGACTATTAAAAAGATCCACATACGATGAAAACTACGATACAAGTGAAGAAACGTCCGATGCTCCACAAAAGTGGATTTCCCAGTCTGATTCAAAAGAACTTATAAGAATTGCCACATAAAACCAGACCACAACATGACGATACAAATGAATTCATGCAATGACTGACCCTTTTAGTTTTCTTGGGCCATCGAAGAAATGGTGATTTCTTCTTCATAGGCCAGCTCAACTCAAAGCAGGCAGGTGACCTGAAAGTATGTCAAGTATAAGCCCTGAAACTTATACAAAACTAAGAGTAATTTGCCTCAGCGACCTACCAGAAATGTTCATTGAAATCATCATAATTCCGCCATGCTGAATGGGCTGCTTTACCGTTATTGTTTCTAGCGGCTTCCTGTTGAAAAGGTAAATTTTGCATTACAAGACAGTGATAAAGTAATATAACAAACACCGTCACCAATATTAGATTAAACTGATTGATTTCAGATGTAAGAGATAATAGAAACTATATCATATATGGCATTTAAATGTGTAATATTTGGTCGGTAAGCAATATTATGTTCTGTGATCAGACATTTAAATATCCAATATTATAACTTGATAATCAACTGATGGCAAAACAACTTATCAAACGGATTTATTGATAAATGTTGTGAAAAGATTCACCAACCTTAGACATGTATCATAAATTGGTTGAATAACATGCGCTAGAAAGGACACTGAAGTGTGCTCACCAACACAACTGGCAGCAGGCCTTGCTTCTCCCGAATCCAAAGTAGCATCCAACTCCCTAGCCATCTAGGTAATATAATTACTCCGTATATATTAGTTTCTGTTAATTTAAAACTGATCTTAGGCCAAGCATGATGTATATAAGACGATACTTGGTTAAGAAATTGTTTTGCCGGTACAAAAAAGATGGCTTACATGATGAAACAGATAGCATATGCACTCAGGAAGAAAACAACATTTGCAGCTTCACCCCAAACAACACGTTTACGCAAATATTTGCACCATTTTATGTAATTGTCCAGAACCTTCAGAAAAACTTCTGTAACAGCTCTTTCATCTATTGTCTACAAAAATTGTGGATGACAAGTCAACAACCTTTCATTAAAAAATGTTTCAGTATAAACGGCATTACTCACTGGATCAGATTCAACAGGTATGCCAAGTCGTGATTGTGCATTGGCTATAGATAGAACAATGTTCTCACGCTGATTCCTGATGTTGTCTTTATGCACATGTAATGTCAAGATAAGTTAATGAATAAACAAACAAAATCGCCATAATAGCCATTAGTTACCCATAATAGCTATTGTTGGAAATTTTAATCCACAAATCTTTGTTAAAGGGGCTGCAGAATTCTAGGATGGGTCAAAAGCCCACAAAACTGACCCAAACCCATTAGGTTCATTAGGTTAGTTACATACGGTTATTTATTGAAACCATCACACCCTTTCTTTCACACCGATTCATTCACTATATATAGATAGGATTTCTGTAAATCATATTCAACCTTTCACTTTTATATATCAGAAATTAATAGAAGGGTTCACCCCATATCTTCTTTGTTCTTTTTATTCTTGAATGGTTGTTATATCATGATGCTTGTTTGATCATTTATATGCGATCCTGGAAACCCATGAATCAGACCTGTTTATCAGTGGCATCAGAGCCAAAGGGATCAAGCAACAAAAAATTCATGTTGAACCATCATTCAAGAAAACCTACCATGGATGCAAAAAAGGAGGCAGCGGACACAAGAGAAGAAGAAGAGCGACAATAATCGCCATCTCAGTCGGCGGACAAACCACCAGACTAGAGAAGAAGAAGGACCAAGCCTCGAGGAGACAAACTCCCAAACAGAGAAAGAGAGGCGCGGCTAATAAGCAAAAGGAACACAGAACGTGTTCATCAGAATTCAACCTGCGTTTTTTTAAAAGACGCAAACATGGATGCTATTTGAAGAAGAAAGAGATGTCGAATTAAAGAAGAAACTTTAGAACCGGTTACAACGCCAATCCGGTGTTTAACCAAGAAGACGACGAATCCGTCAAGAAAACTGCAAGGGTGCCCAAGGAAGAACACGCACTGTTCTTTGCATGCCTACATGAATTGTAGAAGAGGCAAAAGATATATATGCCTAGCATCTTCATCAATAAGATTTTTGATGATAATCAAGCACCAAGAAAAGATCGAGCAGTTTTGGAAGAAAGTTTCAAATAGAAGACATCAAGCTTTAAATCCAGATTTAAAGGGTTTGAAGAAGGCATCAAGAACAAGAAGATTGAACACACAAAGATTTATAGATTAGGGGGGAATCTGTTGGAAATTTTAATCCACAAATCTTTGTTAAAGGGGCTGCAGAATTCTAGGATGGGTCAAAAGCCCACAAAACTGACCCAAACCCATTAGGTTCATTAGGTTAGTTACATACGGTTATTTATTGAAGGGATACGTTGTATGGTTTATCAGAACCATCACACCCTTTCTTTCACACCGATTCATTCACTATATATAGATAGGATTTCTGTAAATCATATTCAACCTTTCACTTTTATATATCAGAAATTAATAGAAGGGTTCACCCCATATCTTCTTTGTTCTTTTTATTCTTGAATGGTTGTTATATCATGATGCTTGTTTGATCATTTATATGCGATCCTGGAAACCCATGAATCAGACCTGTTTATCAGCTATTAGTTACTCATCTGTCTTTAATAACATTTTCCGCATTTCCATTAGTTACCCATTCTATTATGAACCGTGTTTTTTTTATTTCAGAAAAGTTATGAATGAGATAAATGAAAATGCTTCAAATTCAATGTACTATCATATATATATCCTTATTATGGGTATATATGCTGCTCTTCGCGTTGTTTTTGCGTTACTATTAAAATTCCCGGCCTGCCATTTTTTGTCCCGAAATGCTTCCAAGACAGGTGAGTCGCTGCAACTACACTTTGACACTAATGGAAGCATTAGCAATCAACAATTTGCTGTCAACAAGTTAAAAATTCATATTAATAAAGGGTTGTGGAAATTAAAAACCACAAAGATTTACCCTAAGCAGTTAGCAATGTAGATATCTTACATGAAAATACCATTCAATTTCAGAGATGACTATACAACAAGAATATTGAGAACCCCATAATCATTGCTGCAATCAATCTTGACAGTTAGTTTCACTTCAATAACAATAACAACAACTCGTGTCCCTCTCCCTCTTCTTTGTCTGACAGCATTAGCACCAAGATCCTTATCTGGGTGCTCTCTGTCTTGGGGACTCTAGTGGCAGGTTCAGCATACCATTGTATATACAAAAAGCGTGGTGGCGGCGGCGACCGCGACGCCGCATTTGAGATGCAGGTGGGCTGTCTTCCCTCTGCAAATGAGGCTCTTGAGTGAAAAGCTACTGAGAGTGTCGACTTTTTATTTTCTTACTTATGTACATGATTGTTTTCCAACAATCTTATACTACTGGTGTAATGATCCACTATGCAATAAACTCTGTTGTTAATCAGTAATTTGGGATTAAGCTTCATAGATATAATACTTAGTATAACTGATTCTTATAAGTGATCATGCTTTTACTAAAATTAGATATATGGAATCTATTGTGTATATATATACATTAATTAATAAAATACTATATTTTGCTAAAGCCCATGCATGCATGCATATTCATGTATGTCCACTTTTAGACATGCACCAACTTACTTTTACATATATATTTTTCTAAAGCCCATGCATGCTTGCAATTCATGTATGTCTACTGGACATGCAATTAATTGTGGTGTCATATGAAATTTTAGATATCCGATATTTGCAAGACTTGTGAACACTAGTCTTCTTCTGCCTTTTGTTTTTTTATCCATGAATAGCAGTTGTGTATATACATGTATGAGTATGCTAACCTTTCGTTCTTCTCCGGAGACAATTAACACCAAAGACATGACCAGGAATATGGAGAGAACGATTTTCATCTCGGATCGCATTGTAAAAAGTCAATTTAGACAATATTCATCAGAAAAAAAAGACAATCTAGACAATAAAGTACAGGTGTGAATCATTCCCAGTTCGAGTTGGTGGTCGTCTTAGTTTTCACAAGCTTAAATCGAAAGTAAGTATCATGAAAGGGACTTTAAAAAACATGATAATGAGCAAAAGTAAAATCTCCTTCACCTGCAAGAAAGATGGCTCTATAAATCGACGGGGGTAAAACGAGATTAACAGTGGAATGTTATCAGGAGATGCAAGGGACCAAAGGATAAAGATGTTCTTGGTATAGGATTACCCTCGTCTTAAGTTTTCGATTGTGATGACTAGTGCTACATTAGACAAACTACATGAATGATTTTGCAGTTTACTTTTAATTAAATTTGGATTCTTCATATTTACAAGATGATGGAAATGGGTGTGGACAATCTTTTTCTTCAATTGGATAATTTTACTCTATGGTAAATTGGCTATTTTGGCTGACTCATTGATATAGCTGGAATTGCTACATTTTGAATGTTAAATTTGATGGTTTATCACTGCGTGACTTGTATTTACTGTCAAGACGACTACAAGTTTTTTTGAAAGATAACTTTGTAATTGCATGATAGCTAACCATCACAAATAAATCACATGATAAAACTCTTTTCTTAAAAACACTACAGGAAAAAGTAGAACAGGTGACGAAGTTTTCCCGGGCGACATTTGTCGCCCGGGAAAACCCACTAAACGAATAAAGTATGTCCGACGTGGCACAAATTCTCCAAGACTTTTTAGTCAAAGTTCGAAGAAGTTTTCCCGGGATTTGACCAAAACATCAACGAAAATCTTGGCGACAATTTTTCCCGCTCATCTTTCCCGGGAGACATGTCGCCCGGGAAAGTTTTTATTAAAAAAATTAATTCACGTGAATGTTTAAGGGTTGTGATTAGTGTTAATTAACGTGTTTTAAAATTTCCCAAGCGACATGTCGCCCGGGAAAGTTTTTAATAATAAATTACACAGTTTTTAATATATATAAAACTGTATTTTTTTTAATAAAACTTTTCTCGGGCGACATGTCGCCCGGGAAACGTTTTACTAAAAAAATATACAATTTTTAAATCAGTATTATTTATAGAATATATTTTATAATTATATATTATTATTTATAAAATAATTATTATATATTTGATAAATAATAACTATATAAGAAAAACACTCCGTTTTCTTGGTTCGGTCAGGATATGCACTACTCTTCTATAGTTGAACATGATATACCGTATACTTTTTCAAGATGCACATTCGTCAAGTAACACAAAAACAAACATTCATTTAGTTAAATATTATACATACCACTTGTAGTAACACAAGCGAGGTCTAAGACCGATAATCATACGTGAGTTACAAACAGACACTTAAACATATTAGACTGATAATCATACGAGACTTACAAACAGACACTTAAAGCATACGAATTACATTCCAAATGACAAACTACTCCAAATCAAGTTTTCCCATGTCATTGTAAACTTCGTGAAGTAGTGCAGCTGAATTAAGTGTGTGTTGTTCCGGATTCTTATACATTTCTAACATTGCCTCGAGTACCGTTATCTTATCAAGCAAGTGCTTGCAGTTTGAGCACTCTGCATTTCTTAAAGCTCCTGGAGAATAAATTAGAGTCGATGATGATCCTGGAGAATAAATTGGAGTCGTTGAAGCTCCTGGAGAATAAATTGGAGTCGATGAAGATCCTGGAGAATGAATTGGAGTCGTTGAAGCTCCAGGAGAACCAACCAGGAGACGGACTCGTTCCTCTTTCCATAAAAAAAATTACATCCGAAAGTGTCTTCGAGAGGCTGTTAAAGAGTATAGCTAATAAGTTTTTACAACTAACCACATTATTTATATATTACACAAAAAAAGCATGTGATTGTTCACCTTTGATCGTGGACATGCATAGTATAGTTTACCACGGGTTTTAGGTTTATACGACTCTCGCAGAACTACATCTCCGGATCCACAAGGACACGCAAAAGCTTCATATGGCACCATCTTCACCATAATAGCAGTGTGATATGTTTGTGGTTGTGATGGTAAGAATGTGTGTGATCTGTGGGTGATTGTGAGGATAATATCTGCTTTTATGGTAAAAAAAAGTTTTTTGGAGGGAGAATTTGGCGGGAGTATTTGGCGGGAGTATAACCATACCATATCGACTCGTCCGTTGAACGTCTAATGTATAACCATACCATATCGACTCATACGTTGAACCTCTAATGTACAACCATAACATATCGACTCATACGTTGAACCTCTAATGTACAACCCTAACATATCGACTCATACGTTGAACCTCTAATGTATAACCATAACATATTTACATCCGAAAGTGTCTTCGAGAGGCTGTTAAAGAGTATAGCTAATAAGTTTTTACAACTAACCACATTATTTATATATTACACAAAAAAAGCATGTGATTGTTCACCTTTGATCGTGGACATGCATAGTATAGTTTACCACGGGTTTTAGGTTTATACGACTCTCGCAGAACTACATCTTCGGATCCACAAGGACACGCAAAAGCTTCATATGGCACCATCTTCACCATAATAACAGTGTGATATGTTTGTGGTTGTGATGGTAAGAGTGTGTTTGATCTGTTGGTAGTTGTGAGTATAATATTTGTTATTATAGTAAAAAAATAGTTTTTTGAAGGGAGTATTTGGAGAGAGTATTTGGCGGGAGTATATGGCGGGAGTATTTGGCGGGAGTATATGGTAAAAGTATTTGGCGGGAGTATATGATAACATATCGAGTCATCCGTTGAACATGTAATGTACAACGATAACACATCGACTCATCCATTGAACGTCTAATGAACAACGACAACACATCGAGTCATCCGTTGAACGTCTAATGTACAACGAGAACATATCGAGTCATCCGTTGAACGTCTAATGTACAACGATAACATATCGAGTCATCCGTTGAACCTCTAATGTACAACGATAACACATCGACTCATCCGTTGAACGTCTAATGTACAACGAGAACATATCGAGTCATCCGTTGAACGTCTATTATTTTTTAATAAACTCTTTCCCGGGCGACATGTCGCCCGGGAAACTTTTTTATATTTGTTAAAAAGGCCCTCCAAAATTTTCGTTATGGCACCATTTTGCGCTAAACGACAAAGTTGTAGTTTTCCCGGACGACATGTCGCCCGGGAATGTCGCCCGAGATTAATCTGGTACCAAAAGCATATCTAAGTTTTACAGAAGCACCACAAAACGTAAAACATAAAAAAAACTCTCTTAGGCGATTTTAACAGCAGCTCCACCACCTCTCACCCACCACCACCACAGAACCCACCACCACTCACCACCGCTACTCACACGAGCACATTACCGCCACCACCTCCTCCTCCTCTAAACCATAATTCTTTTCTAAACCCTTTAAATTATGATTCTTTTACTTCTTTTCTAACCCTCTAATTGTTGGTGGTGTTTGAATTTATTTGTTATAGAACACGCGTATGTTTTTTTTGTTTAAGTATAATAAAGATTGGTTATGGAAGTTTAATAAGCTGCTAGAATAAGTTGTTAATTATAAATTGTGTTAAAAAAAATTAAACAGTGACAGTGACACAATAGCATCTCTGAGACCGAGAGCCGAGAACGAACCGAGGGGCCCGAACGAGCTAAGTTGAAAGCAGAAGGTATATTGTAACTTTTTTTATCCTTTTGGTATCCCCGGCGACATGTCGTCGGGGAATGTTTATAGTTATTAGTTTGTGTAAAATGCAAATCCAAACACTCTTTGACACTGTAAAATGCAAATCCAAACACTCCTTAGTATCAGCTTATTTGATATAAATGTATGTTTTTTATTTGATATAAATGGATATGCGTTTAGGTATTTATTTTATTGAACCCTTTAGAAATGTTTTAGGATTTTAGTGATTAATTTCAGAAAATCCTCGTCTGATTTTAATCATCCTATAGAAAACCCGTCCGAAATAATTTAGTTATTAATAATTCGGAAAGTCTCTTGTTTGGGACTAGCTTTTTGAAGGTTTGGGTCTCATGTAGGAGATAGAATGCGTATAATTGGTTACAATTTGAGATGATTATCGACATGTTTCTCCTTTACTCCTACGAATATGTCTTTAAACACATATTTAGGGAGTTGAGGGAAATGCATGCCAAAATTTTCCTCAAATAGTAAATCGGTTATACGCATTCATATATGAGATGAATCATTTAAAGAGTGGATTATGATTTCCTTCCATAGTTGCACTAGGTGAACAAAACATCTCATTTGAATGTGTTTAATTAAGTTGCATATAATAACTAATTGTATCGTTAAAACGCAGTTATTGTAATTGATGCGAGGTTGGACAAGTTTAGGGAAACAGATGAAAAAGCATTTTAACCGCTTAAAGTAGAATCGAGTCATGATTTGCAAGCTGTTCCGTGGATTAGTGCCGGGAGAATATAAGATGTCAATGCAAGTCTGTCGTCTAGTATATGTGGGTATCCATCAAACACCTTTTTATCAGACCACATTTCGAAGTATAGGGGGGTTTGGACCCAAGTTATAAAACATGGATTCACCGCGCAGGTGAACCGGATTATTCCTCCCCACCGCCAGTGAATAGATTATACACAAGACAACCTCAGATGAGTGACATGACAGCGATTCCTAATGAACTAGCTATATTCCTCTGAATACTTAACAAAATGAGACCAACTCAAGGAGAATTTGTGAGACAAGTAATGACCCGACTCAGTCTAACACGTAACGATTCGTGTAAAGTTTATATGCCAGTGCCAACGAGGAGCTGTACCCCGGTTATGACCATGTGACTCGATTAGACTTTATGGAAAAATTTACCTATTTTAAGGTTAAAGGTAAATTGACTGATTCTATATTCAATGAAATGCTAGAGTTTTTCCAAAATGTATTTCCACCGCGAAGGATACGACCTCCCACCGTCATACTATGTTCAATAAATGAAGACATTTAAAACGATCGGGTTATGGTATGAGTCGATACATCTTAGTTAAATGATTGCTTCTTGTTTCGGGCGACGTTAACAAAGATGTCTCAATTCTCAACCGTGTGTAACCGAGTAGATGGAAAGACCGCAACACACCGGGAAGAAAGTTCCTAAGAAGTGTGTGCGTTACTTTCTGAATCATACCTAGACCTACAACGTTTGTCAAAACTCGGTCACACTGGCAAAGGAAATGACTTGGCATGCACTGGAAAGTGTACGGAGCCCGGTAAGATGCCAACACCCGTTGATGGTAGAGCATGAAGGACTTTAGACACAAAGTATCTGGATTTTTGCTGTCCGAACCGAAGACATCTTCGATTAGACGGTTGGCTGCTTATGGGTTTCAATCCGGAGTTCGGAAACCTTAGTGCAGTCTTATAGCATGTGGCGCTGATAAACTACAACATACAATCTGTCCCCGTGGTTATGTATGCAAAGAACTTCTTTCAGGTTGACACGTTGTTAATTCCTGGCCCTAAATCCTGAGCAAGATACATTGCGTTTCTAACTTGAGGCCGTTGTGAGTGGCATGACACTAAAGGATTTAATGGGCAAATGCCAGGGTTAGACTATTAGACTTTGCTACAGCCGATACGTTTAGTTATGAGATCGATGGTTCTATGGACCATCAATAGATTTCCCTGCTCGAAGTATGTTTGTCTGGGTGGAGTGGGAGCAAGGTTACAGGCATGCCCTACATGTAAATGAAGACAACTCACATATGACGTGGTTAGGCAAAATAGCTTATGTTGGGCACAGAAGATTCCTTAAAAGAAGCCCACAATGGAGGAGGTCACTTGAATTCCATGTGAAACCGAAAACGAGATCCTCTCCTATAGAATTTTAGGACGGGATGCAATCATGACTCAACTTGCTAGATTGCCCATGCGTGTGAAGGGTAAACATCCGAGGTTTGGGGTGTGAAGATAAAACGCAATGTTCTTGTCGAGCTGAATTGGACTAAACGATCTATTCTTTTTACAGACGCTTGAGTATTTGGTACTTTTCATACACTAAAAACACAATTTAGATGTCATTGCATATCGAAAAGAATGTGTTGGATTAGTAACTTAATACACTTTGTTAATGAATGAACAAATCTAAAACAACACCGCCAAGGTAAGACAAGACTTGAAAAGCCTGGGCATTCGAAGTGGATTGTGGCTCGCCACAAACAAAAACGGGAAGTGCTCTGAAGCCTCAGCTGCGTATTCTTTCACACCAGAGGGGATAGGGAGCGGGGAAAGGGGAAGGGCGAGACAGAAAAAAGTTTTGTCAGTTCACAAGGATTTAAAATACCAGATGGGTTACGGATCCAACTTCAAGCACAGAAAGTCACCGATCATGATACAATTTAACGGGCCTGAAGTTCGCATGACTGTCATAGAAATGAATGCAACGTTTACTTCCTTACGGACCTCAGCATACTTGCCCCCTAGACCTGCAAAACGCACTAATACGAAGCTATGTTTAATCTTTAAGCAAATCTTCTCTCAAAACTTTGATGGTGAATGACATTTGAAAGCTCAAGCAAGGTGATACGATATTCTTGCAATCTCGAGCTTAGATATCCCTGCTTTCTTTGACATTATTATTCACTTGGTTATCCATTTACCTCTATGAGGCATTTTTCGGGCGCCTAATCGCCCCCGTGGATGTATCACAATTAAAAAAAGAAAAAAATAAAAAGAAAGGAAAGATATCTGAAAAAATTCCCCTTAAAAAATTATGTACGAAATACAAACGAAAGCCGACGGGTTCGATTGCAGAGGGTTATGTTGTTCAAAAGAAGCATGACTTTTAGCGCTCATATATTATCTAAGGTATGTTACCACGAAATTTAATCCTCCCGGCCGTAATGTGGATTGCCCTCCTCAACGTGTCAGTTTCAGGTGTTCAAATCACTATGTAAATTGATTGGTTTACGGTCGGTATTCGTATTGGTCACCAGAATTGAAAGAAAGATGATATGGTATGTACTTTACAATAGCTCCTGAAATCGACACGTACCAGGGCCAAGTTCAATAGGTACTGTTTTATTTTGAAACTTCTTTTTCTTAAGCGTTAACTTTTTGACGACGTATTCTAACACCATGAAATTTTTTCAGTGAATTTCCTTAACAAAGACATGAAGAGAGACATCCTCGAGGCTGGTATGGGAAGCAGGTAAACTAGACTTTATAGTGTGTATTTAACTTTACAATATAACGACATCATATTTGGGGATTCTCTATCTGATCCTATCTTCTTCATAGATCCGTCAACGTCCACGTAGACAATGACCCAGGTGGTTTAACAAAAGCAGCGATTAATTCGCTTTGGCTTGGACCATCACAGAGCTTCCAATCTCATTTAACTCTTGCGTAGTCCAACAGTGTGAGTTTTGTTGGCGCAAGCCGCGATAACGTCGCACAACTCAAAACAAGCGACATTTGTATCGCCTGGTCCGGACGGCAAGAAAAAAAAATTGTTATTATGGTCAGCTTGAACAATCCTCGAGTTTTCCATACTTATGTCGTTCAAAACTGTGTTTTGTTCCGAGTTCTAAGTGGGGGTTTCGACTTCTAGCAACAAAGGACGTATCCAAATTTGTCATTAGAAACAAAACATAACACAAATCAAGGCAAATGGTGATGCGTTAAAAATGACAATACATATCTTGCAACACAAGCCAAACAATGCGTCGACTTGAAGATAGGGCCAGACGACCATGTCGGTTGTAAGGTCTCGAACATGTGAGATCCAATAAAAAGTTTTTGACGGGGGTGTCATTAGTGGTATAGGATGACCCTGATGTTATACAAGTCTTACCAACTAATCTGATCTCACACTTTCTACTAGTTTGAATGACTTGGAAATTACGGCCTTGCATATAGATGGTCAATCAATAGATGTTGACGCACCAAGGAAGTAAAAAAACACTAGATATCAATGATGTTGTTGAGGAAGACGATAAAATATTATTAAAGAGGAAGACCCCATTCCCTCATGATTTAATAGATTATGATGATGAAGACCTCGCCAACCTGAGATAGATTGATGGTGTAAATGTTGTATATCTGTGAAAAGAAGAATTGATCTTTAGTTGTAACTTGTAAAAGACACTTATTTTAAATGAATGAATGAAACTGTTGTGGATTGTTCTAATGTGTATATTTATTTGGATGTGTGCATGCTTTTATTATTTTGTTCATGAATTTCTATATGTTATCCTAATGCTACTTGTATAGATGTCAGCAGAATTTCGAACGGTGTCACGGACGTGACGGGGGTGTGAAGATAAAACGCAATGTTCTTGTCGAGCTGAACTGGACTAAACGATCTATTTTTTACGAGCTTGAGTATTGGTCTTTTCTTACACTAAAACACAATTTAGATGTCATGCATATTGAAAAGAATGTGTTGGAGAGTATCTTGAACACTTTGTTAATGAATGACAAATCTAAAGACACCGCCAAGGCAAGACAAGATTTGAAAAGCCTGGGCATTCGAAGTGGCTTGTGGCTCGGCCAAAACAAAAACGGGAAGTGCTCGAAGCCTCAGGCTGCGTATTCTTTCAAACCAGAGGACAGAAAAAAGTTTTGTCAGTTCATCAAAGGAGTTAAACTACCAGATGGGTTCGGATCCAACTTCAAGCACAAAGTCACCGATAATGATACCAATATAACGGGCCTGAAGTCTCATGACTGTCATATAATGATGCAACGTTTACTTCCTTACGGACTTCAGCAATACTTGCCCCCAGACGTTGCAAAACCACTAATCGAGCTATGTTTATTCTTTAAGCAAATCTGCTCTCAAACTTTGATGGTGGATGACATGTTGAAAGCTCAGAGCAAGGTGATCGATATTCTGTGCAATCTCGAGCTCATATATCCTCCTGCTTTCTTTGACATTATGATTCACTTGGTTATCCATTTACCTCTAGAGGCTATTTTCGGCGGGCCTATTCGCCCCCGGTGGATGTATCCATTTGAAAGATATATGAAGAAGCTAAAAAATTATGTACGAAATAAAGCTAAGCCGGAAGGTTCGATTGCGGAGGGTTATGTTGCAGAAGAAGCATTGACTTTCAGTTCTCATTATTTTCGGGATGTTACCACGAAATTTAATCGTCCTGACCGTAATGTGGATTGCCCTCCTCCAACGTGTCAGTTTCAGGTGTTCAAATCACTATGTAAATCGATTGGTTTACGGTCGGTTATTCGTATTGATCACCAAGAATTGAAGAAAGTGATATGGTATGTACTTCACAACAGTCCTGAAATCGACACGTACCGGGCCAAGTTTAAGATGTACGTGTTTTTATTTTGAAACTTCTTTTTCTTAACTTATCTTTTTGACGACTTATTCTAACACCATGAACATTTTTCAGTGAATTTCCTAACAAAGACATGAAAGAAGAATTCCCCGGCTGGTTTGGGAAGCAGGTAAACTTAGACTTATTGTGTGTATTTAACTGTAAAAATAACGACATCATATTTTGTGTTCTCTATCTGATCCTATCTTCTTCATAGATCCGTCAACGTCACGTAGACAATGACCCAGGTGTTAACGAAAGCAGCGAGTTATTCGCTTTGGCTTGTGGACCATCACAGACTCCAATCTCAGTCAACTCTTGCGTAGTCAACGGTGTGAGGTTTGTCGTGCACAGCCGCGATGAACGTCGCACAACTCAAAAAAGCGGCATTTGTTCGCCTGGTCCGGACAGAGAAATGTATTATGGTCAGCTTGAACAAATCCTTGAGTTTTCATATTTGTCGTTCAAAACTGTGTTGTTCCGAGTTAAGTGGTTCGACACTAGCAACAAAGGACGTATCCAAAATTTTGTCATTAGAAACAACATAACACAAATCAAGGCAAATGGTGAGGCGTTTAAAAATGATCAATACATTCTCGCAACACAAGTCAAACAATGCTTCTACCTTGAAGATATGGCCAGACGACCACTCGGTTGGAAGGTCGTCGAACATGTGAGTCATAAAAAGTTTTTGAACGGGGGTGTCATTGTGGTAGAGGATGACCCTGATGTTATACATGTCGACAACTCATCTGATCTCGCACTTTCTACTAGTTTGAATGACTTGGAAATTACGGCCTTGCATATAGATGGTCAATCAATAGATGTTGACGCACCACCAGATATCATTGATGTTGTTGATGAGGACGATGATATTATTGATGAGGAAGACCCCATTCCTCATGATTTAGCAGATTCTGATGATGAAGACCTCGTCAACCTTGATATTGATGATGGTGTAAATGTTGTTTATTCTAGTGAAGAAGAAGATTGATCTTTAGTTGTAACTTGTAAAAGACGCTTATTTTGAATGAATGAATGAAACTGTTATGGATTGTTCTAATGTGTATATTTATTTGGATGTGTATGTATTTGGATGTGTGCATGCTTTTATTATTTTGTTCATGAATTTCTATATGTTATCCTAATGCTACTTGTATAGATGTCAGCTGATGTCGCACACACGGCGGTGACGATGGCGGTGATGATCGCCCCTCTCCATATCAGGTACCCACCGGCTGTGGGGGTTGCTTAGGCAACCGAGGTAAGAATTTTTGGATTATTGTAATACAAGCATAAACTTGATACATTGAATTTGCTTGCCTTGAATTTTTATGACTTTGTCACTCACTTGATTTTGCAGGTAAGGGCACCCGAAAGCCCAATTTGGGTGGCAGGAGAGTGGGCAGGCTGCATACCCGCCAAGAGACCCGGAACCTCGGGTTAAAGGCCATCACGGATAAGAGTGCCCCTGTCCCGATCCGGTTTGAGGTTAACGACCGAGAGACCCTCATGCCTCTCGGTGACCATGCGGCTCATTGGGCCAACTACCTCGGGGAGCTCGTTAGGGAGTTGCCCTTGCACTACCCTTCTTGGCGCCAAATGCCGCCGGAGCGGAAGGCGGGGGTCGTGGCAAAGATTGGGGTAAGTTATTTTATTATCCTTTTATGTTTATTTCATTATCGTGTTCATCTATTTAATTGTGTATATTTATCTAAATTTGTTTATTTATTTATATCATATAAATAAATAAACAATTTTAGATAAATATATAAATTATATCTCTAACTCTGTCTTTGTTGTATATGATTGCAGACCCAGTTTGACTTGCGTCCCCACATGGAATCCGACCGCTGGCCACAAATCTATGCGGGCATCCAGCAGCACCTGCAAAAGATCTACAATGGCAAGAAGGCTGCTCTCAAAGAAAGATATTGGGTTCCTGAAGAGGACGGGACTTATGACCTGGAGCGCCTCAGACGCGGACGTCCCTCGTACATTTCTGAGGTAAATTGGGATGCGCAGCTTGCATTTTGGAATGATCCCAAGAACCTTGCCCGGGCTGCCCAAAATAAACAAAACCGGGCAAAGAGCAAGGTCGTATGCCGACAGGGATCCCGGTCTATTGCCGCCCTCCGAGATATGCATGTAATAAATATTATAATTATTTTACATATATATATATATATATATATATATATATAATTAACGCTTTGGTGTGTTGTGATTTGTCGTTTTTAATTTGTTTCATCTTATATACGTGTGTATGTGCAGATGGAGACCTCAGCTACTAGAGAGTACCCGTCGCTGATCCACACCTTCTTCTTGACACATACTGTTGGTGGCGTATTCTTGAACCCCGAGGACAAAGCTCTTTATGTAAGTTTTGTTCCAAAACACGCACTTTAATGATTTGTCGAGAAATAATGTAGTGACCCGACTAATATATTAACTATCTTGTGTTTTTGTGACTACATAGGATGAGATGCTGAGGCTACAGGGTCTAGGCTCCAACACCCCCACGGGTGTGCCCTACACTGAGGATGAGATCATGGCCATTGTTCGCGGGGGCAAGCAGCGGGGGCACATTCCCGGTGTTGGACGGGTTTTGCCAGGACAGGGCACGGTCATTCCTCCCCCATCTCAAAGCACGCACTCCACCGATATCGCTAGGCTCAAAAAGAGGGAGAAGCAGCTCACGAAACAAGTGAACATGTTCATGAGGTTATTTAGGAGTGACGACAAGTTTTCTCAGATGCTTAATCAATTTGAGTCACAACCTGAGTACGGTGGTGGCAGCGGGAGTGGCGGGTGCGGGGATGATGAGCCAGGAGATGATGAGGACGGCGGCGAGGATGAGGACGATAGTTAGGGGATTTTGGGTAAGTATATGCTATTTTGTGTCTTGAAGTATATATTGGCGACCCTTATGTGAATATTTGTTTCCCCGTACATTTGGAACATGTTATCTGGGTGAATATTGACTTGTATCTTGCGGATAATGGAAGTTTTGTGACTTAGTCACCCGTTTTGTAGATTATATTGTGTTTATTCGGATTTTGGACGTATTTAGCTTTATTATATCAAATGCTTTGATCGTATTGTGTTTTGGTACAAGTTGTAATGTATTTGGGTAGATTCTATATTGGTTTATACAGGTTTGAGTTTTGGTAGATTTTTTCCCGAAAAATCTGGAAATCGCCTGCTGTGCAGGCTGTACAAAAAAAATGCAGACTTTTCACGGGCGACATGTCGCCCGGGATAACCTTAAATAAATATTTGTTTAAAGATTATCCCGGGCGACATGTCGCCCGGGAAACATTAAAAAATATATTTAAAACCTTTCTCGGGCGACATGTCGCCCGGGATTCTTAGTAATAAATTATTTAATAAATTTATTTTAAATCTCTCTCGGGCTACACGTCGCCCAGGATTCTTAATAATAATTTATTTAATAAACTTATTTTAACACTTTCCCGGGCGATATGTCGCCCGGGATTATGCCTAATTAATTAATTAATTATCGTATCCCGGGCGACATGTCGCGCGGGATAACCATCCACCGTGGCACTTAATTGCTTGACTGAAACTATGTGGGCCCGGCGATGTCGCCCGAGAAGGAATCCCATTCGAGCTTTTCCGTTCCATTTATCCCGGGCGACATGTTGCCCGGGAAAGCTATCCCCAGCGACAAGTCGCCCGGGAAACCCCAGATTTGTCCCCGGGGATAGTGGCAAATGTTGTAGTGAAACAAAAGGATTATAAGTTAACACACCAAGAAAATCTATTTAGTTACTAATGCTACCAAAATTCGAATTCGTCAAGGTGATAAGATGATGAATTGACTTTGGACTTACGTTGGCTTGACTTTCGGATCTTCGATAAAGAGACAAAAAAAATCGTTAGAGGGTCCGGCTAAGCCCAGTGAACGTCCTCCGACGACCAAGTCAGATTATAATGTTTGGTTTTAATGATCAGTTAGTGCAATATTTTATTAATTTTATGTTAAATCAGAAAAGCCCCAATTTTCAAAGTGGAGAACCAAAAGAAACATAAAAAGAAAATAAAAAGAAAATGATCCCAATCAAGCCCGGTTCACTCATTTTATAGGTTTCGGCGGGTTCTCTCAAGTTCATTTTCAAACGGCTTTTATTTGCTAACCGAACCGGTGGCCACTCATATTTCAGACGGCTTTAGTTAGTCGCCCAAAATTGCTATATATACACTACAAACATAAAGATATTTCTTGACGGAAGGTTTTGATGACTAAAGAGTCAATTTTCACCTTTTTTATAATTTCTGATGGAGTGTGCAAAGCTTACTTTCACTTTTTTATAAACTAGTTAAAGAAAAGAAAAAAAAAACCAAACTCACCGTCTACGTTTCCCTAGCTCATACCATCTCATTTTTTTAAGGTGGTGGGTGTGATCGAGGTTTTCTTTCGCCACATCAGCAAAAAAACACACCCTTAATCTTTTTTTTTAACTTTCATTCAATATCGCATCACACTCTTTCTCATCTAATAATTTTTTTTCTACTTTTATCATTTAAAAATACTCACTAAACACAAATACTCACTCAAAACATAATAGAAATATAATTTCTTTCCACATGAGGAAAAAGTAGAAGTATAGGGAGTTCATGCGGGGAAAGAGAAAATAATGGGTATCTTTTTGTGTTTCCCGTAACCAAACCCTTAGAATGAGTCGAAATCAAATAATTTTCGAGCTAATTTGGACTAGCACGCAAGTTGAATTGACTCAACTACACCCCTTGAGACTGAGGGAGATGTGTGATTGTTGAGTCGGGGTGTAAACGAGTCGAATCGAGCCAAATACCGTCAAGTTCAAGCTCGAACTCAAACACTAAAACTCGAGCTCGATTATCTCCACACTATAAGCTCGAACTCGTTAAAAACTCGATATGTCAAGCATTTATCGACTTGATTTTTATGCGAATTAAGTAGCTTGGGTAAAATTGAAATTTAATTAAAGCTTGATAAGGCTCACGAGCAGAGTGTTTTCGAGCTCGAACTCGACTTGAAAGTATACTAGAGTAGCTCGATTCGTTTAAATCAAATCGATCTTGAGTAGTTCACGAGTCGGTCTCGAATAACCGAACGCATAAGTGCCCACAACAATCCCACGCCACCCCCCCGCGAGCTCTCACCGATTTGATACAAACCCCCCTCCCCCCGTCTGCTAAGACCCGCCCCGATCACTCCCCCCCCCTCCCCCTCCCCCTGCCATTTCCACCCTTTTTCCCCCCTCCCCTCCTCCCCTCCCCCCCCCCAATCGCTGCCCCCCCCCCCCCCCCCCCCACCCCCCCGCCCCCCAACCCAACCACTAGTCCCAAACAACTAACCTACCCCCGCTGTGACTAACATCTAATATCAATCTCCCCTCGCATATGTCATCCCAAGCATTCCTACCTAGCCCCAACCTCCCGACTGTTGTTTCCCTCTCTTTATACCACCTTCTCTCCCCGCCGTATTAAGTAGCTTGTATATGAAAGGGTAAAATTGAAATTTAATTAAAGCTTGATAAGGCTCACGAGCCGAGTATTTTCGAGCTCGAACTCGACTTGAAAGTATACTAGAGTAGCTCGATTCGTTTAAATCAAATCGATCTTGAGTAGTTCACGAGTCGGTCTCGAATAACCGAACGCATAAGTGCCCACAACATTGTATTGCAACCTAATGAGCGTCTATGAAGTAAAAAAAGATTATGGAAGAACACTACTGAAATGAACATCAAAAGATGGCGAATGGCTACTAACTAGCAATATTTCTTTTCTATTTATAGTAACTTTAATTCACAAGATTAACAAAACAAAAATAAAAAAAACATTACAGTATAAATCTAGACGTTTAAACGCTGAGACTTTATGACACATGTTAAAGACGTCTCTCTTATGAAGTCTTAATTTGACTATTTGATCTGGTGTGAAAATGGAGAGAATGTCCCGCCACCTTGCACCTACATAGAATATTAAGATGTTATGGATAGTCGATAAATGGCTTCTGATAATTAATTAGACGTGTTTCATCTTTAAAATGAACAACGTTTATTTTCAAAGAAACATAAATGGGTTCTTACCGAGTTTATAGTTTTACATTGATTCTGGAATCCTAGACTGCAGCAATTTATGGAACTTCTGTACTTGGTGCGAATAACCATTTGAAAGGTTGGAAAGGCCATTCGGCGATATACTTCGATGAGTTATCTTTTTTCGGCCTTTACGTACCATAGAGTCTTCTGTACCTAATACATACGCTATCTGCCACATATAATGCAAGTCAGAAAAGGTTAAAAATTGAGGTACGATTATAACTGGTTTCTTGGTTTTCTAGCTGAAATTTGAGAAAAAAGTGACGGATTATAAATTAACAATATCAGAAAAAAAGTAACTGGTAATTTATATCTTTATTTGCCAGAAGGGATGAAACTTGAGGTAAATCGACAAAAAATATAGTTTTTGTAGTGCAATGACGATATTTCCAAATTACCCAATGGTTAATCGTGTGTTTTATTATGCTAAAGCAACAAATAAATGATTACCCTATATGTACTGCAATTCATTTTGCATTCCATCCTGTTCAAAATTTGAAGTCCCTCTGTGGCTTTCATCATTGCTACGTCTTCATCTTCAGAAACATATTTTCTTTTATTTCTGTATAAAATAAAAAGTCAGAGCACGTTTATCTTTAACCAATATTACAATTACGAGGTTTTATAGAATACTAAATACCTCTTTAAAAATACCCCAGCCTTCTTTTTTCCAGGAATAACGGGCAGAGGGAGGATGTCTGGATACGGTACAAAATTGGGGTCAATTGAAACGACGGCTGCTTCTGAAGTCTCACATCCGGAATCCATTAGCCGGATTGTCAACCGGGTTTGTCTATTTGTTTCTGGTATCAGCGACTGTATTGACACAAAACTCATTAACCATAAATATTAATTTTGTTGAATGTAGTGCGCACATAAAAGAACAGTAAGCAGATAATGATACTCACATGACTGAATCTGTAGATGGTTTCATCATTAGCAATCACTCTGGCATTTGCATTGTAGAGATCGTCTACAAATCTCCCAGGTTTTCTCATGTGTTCGTATACGTAGAGTTTGATAAGCTTGTTTTCGACCTCGTCCGTAGCAATTGCTAGCAGCTGTGGAAGATATTGTGGTCAGAAAATTCAGAGTCGTATCAGAGTATATGAGTATTGGGTAAACACATATGATGAATTTTTACTACCATCATACTTGCTCTATTATCGTCAAAAAAAGTGTCAAATGGCCAGGTCACGCAGGTAAGGTGTCATGTCGATATTCGACCCTGCTTCTTTCAAGCTATTCTTTTTCTTTACCCGTTTGACCCATTAGTGATAAAACAAAAACCCACATCAGCCCATCCATAAATAAATTGATCCAGAATGCCACCCTTTACAGAAACCATCACTCTTGTGGAAATGCAGTTCTTTTCTGTTTCTCATTTTTCACGGAAAGTATGTTTATTTATGCAAATAAATAAAGACAAGTATAATGGTTTGTAAATGAGTATTTCACCTGTTTAGAAAGCTTGTGGATCAGCTTGTCTAATGTGAAAACAGGAAAAGACCAAGTGCCAAGTATAGCTCGACAATCATCTTCGTATTTTGTACTATCAATTACACCACCGAGAAAACTGTAGAGCAGATCCAAGAATCTGAACCAACAAAACAGATACTTATTAAACAATGATCATTGAGATATTTGAAAGGCAGAAACAAACTGTAATAGGTAAATTAACCACCTTGCATATGAATCGTTAGGCGTGGTGTCATTTGAACCCTTCCATTTACCATTAGAAGACTTTTCCTTTGCCTCTTTCAGTCTTGAGTATAGCGTCTGTTAATTAAAAAAAGGAGATAAAATAAGTACCAATAAAATTGTACTAATCATACTTTTATACTCCATTTGTCCAAATTTATAGTCGAAAAACAATAAAAGACTCATGTTAAGATTTGTAGAAGTAAGAATGCAGATTTTAATTATCAAAATGCCGATTTTATCCTCAAACGCACAGGAATTGACATCCAAGGCTTACTGATAAAGGTAAAATAGGAAGATTGGTAAATTAATCGGTTTATAAAAGTGGACAATGTTTTGGAGCGAAAACAGTAACACTAACTATAGATATGAGACAGAGGGAGTAATTCGCAACTGTATGAGACTTACATGATGGAGTCGGAAGAAAACATAAAAGGTGTCATTTCCATAGAAAACTCGAGGGTCGGTTTCGTTATTATGTGATGCTTCTGGGACATATTTTGTAAGCGGCTTCACTGTTTCTAAGTATGGTATATGTGTTTCATCTTCTTCACCTTCACTCTCGGTCTTCTTATCATGAACCCCATCATGGTCTTCAGGGGTGTGATCCTCCACATCAGCAGTTTCGCTACCTGAACCCTCACCGTTCTCACTAGGATTCTCAGTGTCGCATGATGACCTATGTGCACTTTCCTCACCTTCCTCATCTGCTCCATTTTCCCTTGATGCTGTAAAATTATCTTCTTCAAAATCACCGTTTGGAGATAATTCACCTTCTCTTTCAACCTTTTTAATGCAAGAGCCGTTTTCTTTAACACCATTACTATCATTTTCCTTTTTGCTGGTTTTTACAGCTTCATGATCACCATTCATGAGTTGAGGACGAGGTGGAACATCAAACATGGGTTCAACTAAAGTAGTCCAGATATTCATGATCCGATCGAATTGTTCAGAAGTAGAATTGTGCGGAATGTAATATCTTATGAGCTTGTATAAGTCTTCATGGACGTTTAAATCACAATACTCGAATTCTTGATGTGGTGTCGTGTTTTTTCTTTTCCCGGTAGCAAAATGATGATATATGTTTTCTTCTTTAGACTTGTCTTCGCTGATTTCTTTGATTTCCGCCAATAATGCTGCAACGTAAAATAACATAAATTATCACACAAATGGAAATAAAGGAACAAGATGACTCCAATCAATTACAGGAAACATTTGTATCACGCTATCATATTACAATGATACTATCTTCTTCATTCTTAATGCCCATAATGTATAGTTTGTATTGTTTAGAACTGGGCATTGATATAATTGTGTGGCGATTTCTTTATAAACAACTCTGTTGTTTTCGTCTTTGTCTCCTGACATATCCTCTTGATTTTGTTTTCTTCTAAAACCAATTTAAAACCTTCTTACTTTTATCCTTTGTAGTGCGTGTTATTAGGCCCAGATTATTAATCGACCCAACACAACTCCTTCTTCTTCCTCTTCCTTCTAATCTCAGGTTCCTTTCTCTCTTCTCTGAATCTCTCTCGATCGGTTTTCTCTTGATTAATTCCCTGAATCAATCGGTCTCTATTTTTCTTCTCTGGAACGATTCCCTGAATCGTTGGTTAACTTGATTCCCTGAATCAAATTGTCTGTCTCTCTCTCGTCTCTCCCTCCTCTCGTTCCTTTTCCTTGGCCCGCTCTCGTTCCCTCTCCTTTTCTCTAATCTCCCTCTCCCTCGCACGCTCCTTCCTCTTTGATTTGTCAAACTGGCTCTGATGCCAATATTGCGCAGGTTCTGATTGTGTTTTCCAGAATCTGATATATATTGCGAATAATGATTTCCTATATAACTAATCAATTGTATATCTGCTTGATTGAATGTTACAGAACCCTACCTATTTATACATGCTGAATCGACACTTTACAAAGGGTTGTGATGGTTCTGATAAAACCAACAGACATGTCCCTCAATAAAAAGCATACGACACACCTTTTCACCCTATAACTGACATCGTATTTTCCTAATGGGTTTGTTGGCCTGCTGGCCCAAACCACTAAAAACACAGACTTATAATCTAAATTACATAATACACACATAGACTTTCTAACTTGACAAATAATCAACAAAGATTTGTGGATTAACTTTCCAACTATACAATCAATTACGAGTGGTATTCCACGTAATAAGCAGAAAAGGGTGATTGACTTTCATAAAGATTCAACAGCTTATACGCATCATATTAGCAATTAGGCAACATAACAAAGCGGCTCAAATAAATATTTTATGTTACATATCTATATATGCAGATTTCCAAGAATGAACGAGCAAATTGCTTTCAGTTCATCAATTAGATAATGTGGTGTATACCCATCAATTTATTCACAAACTTCAATATGTAGAGATTGAAATTCTAAGTATGATTTTTATGTTCCCACCTTTTCGGCTTAGGAAATTCCACAATATTCAGCTTCGATATTCAGTGTGGCTGTGATCAACAAAGACACCATTTACTAATAATTAGGGACTCAAAAACGCAGCGTTTATTACTGACTTACTGAGTTACCGAAGCAATTTGTATGATTAGTGATTTGCATAGAGTGCAGATAAAAGTTTGACATGGGATGGCAGAATTTTTTCCAAGGGATTGAGCAAGTTAAACACATTATAACTAAATGACACTCAATTTCGACAACCAGCTACTAAATGAAAATAAGTTCAATCAATGATATAATATCAATTTACCTTTAGCACTCAAGCTTTTTGAGTCCTGCTGTTTGAAATAGAAGCTTCGATGATCGAGTGACTTATGATGGTTTTTCGCATAAATGTCAGCCCAAATTTTATTAAAATCAAAACGACACCTTTCCCAATCCTCTTGTTTTTGCTTCAAACGAGTTAATATCACTGGCAGAGCAAGAGATGCATTTTTCTTTAATACATCCAACACATCAAGCCCATTATCTCCATATAGACGTTCAATGCACCTCAAGTTTAGAACTGAGTAAAAACACAGAAGAGATTAGTGTAACTAAAATAGGATGTTATGTGAGATTATTAACGCTCCTGATCAATTTCTCACCTGACAAATGCTCTTCAAAATTAAGCTCACTGTCTGTCTTAAAAAACTTATTATCAATTTTCTTTAAAAGTTCTTCAACACCTTTGGCTGCTGCCTTTGCGGATCCTATTAACATGTCCAATTCATACCTGGCATACAATAATATCACCGATCAACAAACAATAATATGTTAAACTTCTGTCTTTAATTAATAATTGTGAGAATAAGCAAAATAGCCAAAAAAAATTGTGCTTATATTATACTACCAAATAGCCATTTCGAAAATAATGACTGTGAAACACTCCTTTCTTCATGCAGAATAAGCTTTCTGGACTTACTTTTTTGCATAATACGAGTTTTTTGGGCAAATTTTGACTTTTAAAAGTTCGACCTTTTTTTGGTTGCATTATTCCGGTATCATGAAGAGCATATAGTTTCTTAAGAAAAGAGTATTTCCCCCAAAAAAAATTAAAAAAATTGGCATGCTTTTTATTGGTATAAACACAAACGTTTTCGCTATTTGTTAAAAAGCCATAGGATCATTTTCCGCTAGATATTCTTATAATACAGATCTTAATGCAATGTGCTACCTGTCATCTTCACATCGAAATAAGCTCTCTTCATACTGGTTTTTACGCATGTGTTTGAAAGAGTAATCCTCACTGCCAGAAGTAACAGATACCCAGTGATCATTCAACACCTTGGCACCGATCTTTGTTCTTCCACTTACTTTAGGAATTGGATACTGTATCAAGAAAATCCGACGTCAAATAAAAAACCATCAAGTAGATAATGTATGAGATAGCTAATTTAAAGTACAAGATGTAAGAATTCAGTACGTCTTTTGGTAAACGCCGGTAACTTGGACCACATTGTTCACAATCAGAAAGGTCAAGTTCATGAATCGGTTTCGCCTGATATTCATCCTTAATTACAGATACGTTTTTAACGTCACGCTCTCGATCTTGATCTTCATCATCTGCCTTTACAGACTCGGGTAAGTTTCCACTCCACAAAGAACCTGGAATAAGATTAGTTTTTGTTTAACAACAGTAAAATGGCAGAGATACAGATCAAAACACAATTTTTTTATTGAAGCTTACCAGCAGTGTCACTGCGATCAATGAACCCATTGACTTCTTCCATAAGATCTGGATAAGCTCCAAGTATATCATTCACCTGATCCGAAAAAATGTTTTTAAGATCACAATTTCAGAAAAGCATTCAAATTGTGTAAACTAGTACCATAGTCACAAGTTATTATGTTAATGCGACTTCTGATTTCACATATACTCCGTATCATTTTGGCTAAGGGGGTGTTTGGATTAACCTTATTATTCGGATTAATGGACTAATTTGATCTTGGAAAAGCTGCAAGTCCACTTTTCACGCCTTATGTGCTTATCAAGTTGAGCTTATGAGCTTAAATAAGCCATAAGCTCAAATTGATAAGCTCATAAGCTGAAAAAAATGAGCTTATGAGTTTTCACGATTTCAAATAACCCATAAGCCCGAACAATAAGCTAGTCCAAACACCCTCTAACAGGATATAGCATGACAAAAGCTAATTATAATTCAGGAAAAAATGGATGAAAAACGTGTTTGACAAAATTATAATATACGCATATTAGAAAACAAACGATGATCTTAAAGAATATATGAAGTGTACTTCAGTTACCAGATTTTCCAGGTTTGATCGAGTGATATTTCCTGTGTTGTAATGCACAATGCAGCTCAAGAATTTCCGGTAATTATCTGAATCATTTAATCTTTTCTTCACCTTCTCACGGAGACAAAGCACTTCATCACGCATATCTGCCAAAGATATCATGTTATTAAATGACAAAAGGTGAAGCATATCAGTAAAGGTCAACTGGGCGAGAATGGGTTTTTAATATTGTCAACATTAACGTTATCATCCCAAGAAACAGTTTTATATAGACCATCTCATTTAAACCAACTCCATACCATTTAAATACCGTGTTGAGGCAAACAAATTCGGATTTTTCTTAAAGGCTTCAGTCTTATTACGAATTAGTAAATACCTTGGTGAAACAGTTCGGCAACAGAATCCTCAAGTTTTTTCAGAGAAGGAGCAGAGTCCTCAAGCGCACTAGCAGGTTTCCGGTTGTGTGTAAGACGGTTCGTTCCATGATGATCAAAACCTCTATCTTGTGAACGGTGTTCTCTGTCTTCACGTCTCATTTTTTCTTTCTTTGCGTGTCTATTAAATCCATCCTCTTGATGAGGATGCGGCATTTCAACACTAACGGCACGTTTCTGCCAATAAAAGTTTTATTTTAGTTCACAAAGTAAAGGAAGATATATGCATTCTATGAGATTTTACGCAAAAATGATGTACGGAAATTATTTTAAGCATGAAATTCTGTATTAAAGGCTGGAAACTACCTTCTCGGGATGTCGAGGTCTTGTTGCGCCAGCAGGTAAGCTCCTATTGTGATTCCTATTCCTACTGGAATGAACATACTCTCCGGATGGTAAAAAGTTGGCGAACTCCTCGAGCAGGTCTGGCTGGTTATGTAAAAGAGCAGCAACCTGAAAGAAGATGGTAAACAATTAAAAGGCAAACATACAAGTCAAGCAAGTGAATTATAAAATATAAGCGTCTTAAATAGCTTACCTCCTGGTGGATCTCACTAACGGATTTGTGGTTATTTTTGTACATACTCAAAATACTAAGAAATGAACTGTACGAACGCTCGTCACCCTCAAATCTCGTCTGCAAGCGCATAACATGTTAGAGGAATATTTCCAAAGTGAAACTATTATGCATTATCTCGCGATTTTAATCATTTTATTACCTTGATTTTGTTTACGAATAGAAAAGCTTCATTAAACTCCACAGGCTTCTTAGCTTGTGGCTCGTCGATGGTGATTTCATATTCCTTTGGAAGAAAGGTATTGAAACCCAATATTAAGTCCGGGTACCCGTCGAATAGTCTCCTCACCCTTGCTATGATACTCGGAGTATCAACCCTACAAAAAAAAACATATCCGTTATAGCTAATCATAACAACTTTCAACACAATTACAACTTAAAAATCGAATGAAACAAAAGTTTAGCCAAACCTATGCGCCTTGAAATCTTTCATTGCATCAAGAAACTCGTCATATTTTTCCTTCTGGTCCTTAAATGTTTCTTTAATTTCCTTAAGATACGTAAGTGCATCCATAGTCGTCAATTCATTTGCACTCCCTCCACTCGTTCGGGGTCTCACAGAGCTACATTGCAAAAACGATACCAATAAACTAAACCATTCATTCAGCATTCACATATATCTTAACTCGACTATACCCAACAAACACATTCACTCAATTACAATGCTAAGGGTGTGTTTGGATTAGCTTGTTTAGCCAGCTTATGGGCTTATATAATTTTAAAAAAGTCAATAAGCTGACTTTTTGGAGCTTATGACCTTATCAGCTTGAGCTTATTGACTATATAAGTCAATAAGCTACTCAACCTCATAAGCTTCAAAAAGCAAGCATATCGGCTTTTCCAAAATCAAATAAGCCTATAAGCGAGCTAAACAAGCTATTCCAAACACCCCTTATACCTTACACACACAAAAAAAATCATCAAGAAGCTAACTTTTTATAAAAACCTTTTTTTTCCGTTTCAACCTAACTCCTTCATTCAATTGATTGCAAACACATTTACTCGATTACAACTGAGGGGGTGTATGAACTAGCTTATTTAGCCAGCGTATGGGCTTATTTGATTTCGGGAAAGCCGATAAGCTCACTTTTTGGAGCTTATGACCTTATCAACTTGAGCTTATTGACTATTTAAGTCAATAAGCTCCTCAACCTCATAAGCTTTTAAAAAGTGAGCTTATCAGCTTTTCCAAAATCAGATAAGCCTATAAGCCGGCTAAACAAGCTAATCCAAACACCCCCTTAACCTTAGAGAATCATATCATCAATTCATCAAAAAACAAACTTTTGATAACAATCTAATCTTTCCGTTTCAACCCTAACTTCTTAATTCACTCGATTATAACTATACGGAAAAACTACATTACTAAAACTCTCAACCACCAAAAAAACTTGATAAACTAAATCATAATCAAAACTCAGACACATTCATAAATCCGAAAGTCAAGACTTACGAACGCCGAAAACCGCCACCCGAACCACCACCATCACCATCATCACCACCATCATCTCTATCTCTAGACCTCTTCATCCCTACAAACAAAAACCCCCAAATTAACAACCAAACAGCATCTAACCAACATAATTAACGATCTTCAAACAACAGATCACAGATTGACCAAAAAAGATTCAAATTATGCTAACTATGTGTAATTTCACCTTTAACTGTGTGTAATCGCAATTGAATGAATTACACCATAAAACCTTTAAAACCTTCAAATAACAAACTTTATAAACAAATTCACAAAAAAGACCGTTAAATTATACAAATTGACCTAAAAAGATTCAAATTAAGCTAACTGTGTGTAATTTCACCTTCTACTGTGTGTAACTAGCACAGCGATTGGATAATTGCGATTGAAGGAATGAATGTAGATACTTACTAATCTTGCGATTGAAAAAATACACACAGTTGAAGGTGTAATTGTGTGTGTTTTCTGGACAAGAAGAGCTAAAACAAAGTGTTTTGTTGACGAAGGTCATTTTATGTCATTGGGCATATATATATATATATATATATATATATATATATATATGTATGAAATTCCCCCTTTTATAAAGGCATTTACATGTATCCCAAAAAAACTTTAATATTTACATATTTCTCCAAACATGCATCAATTTTATTGTACATTATGCATTGAAAACTTGTGTTTTGAGAAAATATGTAATTTATGAAGTTTCATTAGGTATATATGAAATTCCTCATTTTATATATGTGTGAAAAAAAATTGACGGTGACTTTTTTTGTTTTTGACATAAGGGGTAAAAGGGTTTGACTTGTGTAAGTCTTGTATTGTCTTTTGGTTTGGTTTGGTTTTTTGGTTTTTTTCTTTTTATTTAACGGCAAGTTGTTTTGAGTGGTTTGAGTTTACGTGGGAAGCACGTAAATAAGTAAAAATGTAGGAACATTATTTGAATGTTAACATTTAAAAGTGTGGCAAAATTCTAAAAACGTGTAAACATTGTTAAATATTTACGTTAAAAGTGTGGACAGATTGTCAAAATGTCTACACTAATAAGTGTAGCATTTCAATAACTTTTTTTTACTTCACTTATAAGTGTAGTTTTGTTGTAATTATACACACGTATATGTGTGGGTTATTATTTTAAATATTTTGACACGTATAAATGTGGCAAAATTATGATTCATACAAAGAAAAGTTCACGATTTAGTATACCATGGAGAATTCAACTATTTTTATAGTGAATGTATAGCACAGAATTTTTAACTAAACATTTTTAAATAGTTAAAGTATATATCGACACGGGAAAAGTTCCATAAGGAACATGGTAAAAAAAAAAACAAACCGCTCCATCTTATCCATCCATTTTATTTTCATCTAATGGTTTAGATTAATTTTTATTTTTATTTAATTAAAAAACCCACTTTCACCTTATTTTTTAAAAATTAAATATCTCACAAACCGTTAATCGTTACGCAAAACGAAACATACAATCGCGACGAGAATTAAATCATCTTTCTATAGAGAGGCACTTCTATATATACTTTCGACGAACTTTTTTTTCGATTTTTTTTCCCAGCCACGTCTGGAAAAATCTCTTGTGATTTCATAAAATCACATGTGATTATGATACAAATCTCATGTGATTTTTTCAGACGTGATTGAAAAAAAAAATCGAAAAAAGAGTTCGTCGAAAGTATATAGAAGTGCCCTCTATAGAAAGATAAAAAATACTCGTTGTGATACTTTCGACGAACTTTTTTTCCGATTTTTTTTCAATCACGTCTGAAAAAATCACATGAGATTTGTATAACAATCTCATGTGATTTCATAAAATCACATGTGATTTGTGATACAAATCTCATGTGATTTTTTAAGACGTGATTACTTATATATCGACATCGGGGAAAAGTTCCGCCAAAATAACATGGTAAAAAAAAAACAAACACCACAAAACCCGCTCCATCTTATCCATCCATTTAATTATATCTATATGGATGTATTGGATTAATTTTTTATTTTTTATTTAATTAAAAAACCCACTTTCACCTTATTTTTTAAAAATTAAATATCTCACAAACCGTTAATCATTACGCAAAACGAAACATACCATCGCGACGAGAATTAAATCATCTTTCTATAGAGAGGCACTTCTATATATACTTTCGACGAACTTTTTTTTCGATTTTTTTTTCTCGCCAGCCACATCTGAAAAATCTCTTTGTGAATTCTAAAGTAATCACATGTTAATATGATAACAAATCTCCTGTGATTTTTTCAGACGAGGGGGTGGGTGATGAAAAAAAAAATCAAAAAAAGAGTTCGTCGAAAGTATATAGAAGTGCCCTCTATAGAAAGATAAAAAATGCTCGCTGTGATACTTTCGACGAACTTTTTTTCTGATTTTTTTTCAATCACGTCTGAAAAAATCACATGAGATTTGTATCACAATCTATGTGATTTCCTAAAATCACATGTGATTTTGTGAATAACAAATCGTCCATGTGATTTTTTAGACGTGATTGAACAAAAAAATCGAAAAAATAGTTTCGTACGAAAAATCACATCTGAAAAAATCACGTCTGAAAAAATCACATGAGATTTGTATCACAATCTCATGTGATTTCATAAAATCACATGTGATTTGTGATACAAATCTCATGTGATTCTTTCAGACGTGATTGAAAAAAAAAATTCGAAAAAAGAGTTCGTCGAAAGTATATATAGAAGTGCCCTTCTAGTAGAAAATAAAAAAATTACTCGTTGTGATACTTTCGACGAACTTTTTTTTTTTTCCCGTTTGTTTTTTTTTTTTTCAATCGACTGACTGAAAAAATCACATTGATTTTGTAACACACCAATCTCATTGATTTCAAAAAACCTCATGATATTATTATTCGTGACGTGATTGAAAAAAAAATCGAAAAATTACGTCGAAAGTATATATAAATGTGCCCCTCTATAGAAAGATAACAAAAATGCTCGTCGCGATGGTTATTTATTTTCCGGTTTAAAAACGATTTATCGTTTTGCTAGATTATTTAAGTTTTAAGAAAAAGTGTGGAAAAAGTGGAATGATGAAAAAAATGAGTGTTAGAATTAACTCATTTTTTTTATTATTATTTTTTTTTTTTTTTTTTTTTTTTTTTTTGCCCTTGTTTTTTGAGGATCTCAACTCTAAGAGCATAAGGTATCATGAATAGATATATCTCTTCATTTTGAACCCAGTCACGTCAGCATCTCACTCTTATTTAAAAATTTTTGTTCACTCATAACATACCCCTATCTCTTCATTGTGGCCTCACCACCCACAATTTTATTTTCTTTTTCATTTTTTTCACACAAATTTAATTCATTTCATTAACCCCTTAAATACAACCATTAGACGAAATTCATATACTAACCATGAATTAAAAAAAAATGTATACTAGGTTGCAACAACCTTTGTCTTTCATATCACTAAACCAACATTCATAATATCAAAATTCGGATGATTAATAGGTAAGCCCAAAATCAATAGAATGGTCCATGTACGTATTTAGATAACAAGCCCATATTTGATCCTTAATATGATGCTCATATAAATGCCCATATTTCATACGCAGTCACATTTTTTCCAAAAAAGTACTCAACTTAGAGTCTTTTTCCAATCAAGGTACTCTACTTTTTTTTAACACATAAAGGATGCCAACTTTTATTTTTAGCCAATTTGGGTTTTTTTTTTCATTTCTCGTTAAAAAATTAACGACCATTTCGTTATTTCCCCAAACGAATCTTTTATGAAATTTGGGGGGTTCTTTTTTACATGTATTCACTAAAACACAGTGGGACTAAAGTTGTAAAATAAGTTTATTGCGCCTCAAATGATTTTCAAATTTAGTTTAGTTTATCTGAAGCAATTGGGTAGAAAGTGTGCCTATACTACACTAATTTATTTTAAACAATTGTAATATATAGTTACGATGGTTTATCTGATATCCGTACTTTAGTTTATTCTTCGTGGGCTTTTGATCTCGTCATTTAAAATAAGTTTATTGTGCCTCAAATGACTTGAAGCTAAAAATGAAAAGATTGAATCATGTGAAGCATCCTAATCTGTTGCCAGTTGTGGCATTTTATTGTTCTCTACAAGACATGCTTTTGGTGTATGAATATTAGCCTAACGCGAGTCTCTTCAAGCTCCTTCACGGTACTTTTTCTTCCCTTTTCCATTTAATCTTGCCATTATAACACTATGTTCTCGTGTTTGGAGATTACAGAAGGTAAAAGAAAGAGTAAATTAGATAGAACACATGGTAAAAGGTCTAATGACGATGGACAATTCTGATAGTTCACCACTCAGTGATGGCTGGAATATTAGTTATCTGGAATGTTGACTTGAAGAGCTGCTGGAATGCTTATTTCTGTCTGGTTTGTAGAAATAGGAGTATTGGGTATTCTTTTTTGTGTTTGTAGTATTATTTGAGGTTTGTTTTGTATTGTTCTGTTTTTTTTTTGGTTGCTTGGGGACTGTCCAAGGCTTCCTTGTATTGACTTTGTAAGTTTCAATGGTTATTAATATATTTTACCTTTCCCAAAAAAATAGACTTGTTATAATTAGAACCTATAATCGGGCTGAGTTTAGGTGCACTTCTGCTTCCGTTTTGCAGTTACGAACCAAGGGGTGAAATACGGGTTTGTCTGCATCTTCACACTGGTGATGGTCCTATCTCTTTTTTAATAATAATATTAAGACATCCAAGATTGCCTTAGTAGTGGTAGAAGTTGTACTCTTGTGCAGTCTGTGTTCTCAGTGCTATATTTAGTGACGTTTAGAAAATGAAACTTTTGCAGCTACAATTTCTTACTTATGTTGTATCTGTTGGCTTTGAATGTGATACAGAAACTTGGTTGGAGTAGAGACCAAGCCATTCAGCCACAGACAAGTTGCTGACATGAATATAATGATTTCTAATGGCAACAAACTTAATTTTGGAACAATCTTTAGTTGTCTAGACTTATTCAAACATGATTATGTTATGTTCAAGAGTTTGTTGTTCAAGTGGCATCTGCAAATGATATGCAGGTTATTAAAATGTGTTTAATAGGACTTGCATACATCGTGTAGCCTTTTGATTAACGTCTGGTGTTGTGCATTATTGCCCGTTGGAATGGTGATAATTTTTTACTTTTTGGAAAAGAACATAACAAATATGTTACAGGCAGAACAGTAGAACATTCAAGTTTTTTGTATCAGTAGCCTATTTTTCGATGAAAGTGAACAGGAAAAATCTCACATTTCTTCGCAGCTTTAGCTCAAAGTCTCGGACTTCCCTACTGAATACGAGAGTAATAACCAAGCAATCTGAATACGAGAGTAATAACCAAGTGCTATATATAGTGGTGTGAATCAATTTCAGTTTCATAAAATCATAGCTTTCACTACAAGGACCTAAAATAACAGAACCAAAAGTACCTTTTGTTTAATCACTTCAAGGACCTGAAATTATCTAATGAGTATCAGTTTCCAGAATAATAAACAAAACAGAAGGCTTGGAAAATCTTTTCAAATAGCTAATACTGATTATCTGTGTTTACATATGGAGAGAACACAAATGCAGAACTTGTTTGGCAAATGCATTCCCAAACATGCCTTTTAAGCCTAGCAGTCTCATCCTGTTCTTCTAGGCTTTTTGTACCCTGCCTTGTAGTGAGATTCCCAGAATTCTTCATAATTCCTTTTATGCCTAGAAGCCTCATCCTGATTTTCATCTTGTTCTGTAGCTACATTTTCATATGCATCTGCAGCAGGTACATTTTCAGCTCTTGTATCAACTTCTTCCTCAACTTGTACATCAACCAAATCATCTTCATCTAACAGTATGTATTTGTCAACCTGTATATTGTGTGAGTTAATCAGAATTTTAAATAATTAAAGAAAATATAAAGACATAGTTTGAACACTTACAACTGGTTTTTTCGACAACACTTTGTTTGATCCACTAGCTCTTCCCCTTCCCCTTCCCCTTCCCCTATTTGAACCACAAGCACTTCCACTTCCCCTGTTTGAACCACTAGCACTTCCCCTTCCACTGTTTGAACCACTAGCACTTCCCCTTCCCTTATTTGAACCCCTAGCACTTCCCCTTCCCCTGTTTGAACCACTAGCATTGGTTCCACCCATCCATATACCACCTCTAGCAGTCACAAATTTATCTATACTTTGACTAGGAACTCTAGCATTCACTAGGTCGTTAACCATAGGTCTGTCCTTCTTTTTTAGTGGATTAGCTTGTTGACTAGGTGGATTAGCTTTCTTATTAGGTGGGTTAGCTTGTTCATCAGGTACCTTAGGTTTTTCACAACCGTTTTTGTTATGACCAGTTTCACCACAATTTTTACATGTCATTGATCTTGGAGGCCTTGCTACATGTTTTTGGTTTTTCATCTTAGATCTATCCTTTTTGCTATTCACAGGGGGTCTACCTAGCATCCATCTTTCTAAAGGTGGTTTACATGGAACATGTTTTATTTTCCTCTACGTATTTATACCACCGATTGGCAAAATATTGAATGCGTAAATACTTTTGTATGTGCTTACCTTAAATGATTCATGGTATGTGCTTAATTACACATACCCTTTTCCATTAAAATCAGACTTAAATGACTAAAAACGTACCCAAAAATACCTTGTATTTGTATGTTTTCATCTATATTGTGCAGGAAACGGATATCCGACAAAAAGACGAAAAACAAAGCCAAAAACGACAAAATCGAGCACGGAATGGAAAAGCATGGAAAAGACAAAGTCAAATCGAAGCCAAAGTCATCAAAAGTCAAAGTCAAAGTCAACCCCGAAAAGTCAACGATCAAAACCAGAGCCGACACTGAAGAATACTTAATGGGCCTACCCGAACCCATCTAATAGGCCGGATCAGCCCATTAGTGTTATTATGAAGACTTAATAGCCCAAGCTTAATTACAAGGCCCATTTCCTTTTATACACTATCTTGGCCTAAAACCAAAACAAAAGCCCAAATGATATAACCCCACTTATAAACCTTGAGGGTGGTTTCTGCCAATCCCTCAAACTATTACCACAAGGACTTATTTGCAAACCTACTCAACACAACCTAAAGGACTGATGTTGCCAAGTTCTAAAACTATCAAACACACCACAAGGACCTACTGTGTAATATCAATTAACACTTTCAAGGGCTAAACCTGTCACCCCGTCAAAGTTATATTCACCACAAGGACTTGATTTGCAACAACAACATACAAGTAGAGGGGTAATTTTTGCCAACCACACAAACTCGTCCCTTTTATAAAATCAAACAGACACTGTTTATCCCTTCCATTGTTTCCCGCCAAAACCCAATCCCCAAAAACCTGTCACTTTCCTTCACATGTCCCTGTTCACTCCCCTCCAAAAACCTCACCCCACCTCATGTACAAGCTGGCAATCCTAAGAACTGCCATTGGCCAAGAAAATCAAACGGCTGTGATGAAGGATTGGTGAGCAAGAAAAAAATTCTATGGCCAAGATTGCTTTGAAGGTTACTCTCACACAACAAAAACACTGGCTGAGCTCTCTCTACAAAGAAACACAGCAAGCTATCAAGAGTTAGTATAAATAGGACCTTAGAATAGTTTTTACCCTTTGTCGAATTTTTTAAGTTTGAAGGCAAAAAGCTTGTAACTAAAATCTTTGTACCAATTTACTTATTGCATTTTTAATATATTTGTCATTTAAATTCAGTCTTTTCAATACTAGTCACTTTAATTTATGCAATTTACTGTTTTCAATTTAATACTTGTCATTTAACTTTTTGTCTTTAAATTACTGTTGATTAAGCTTAAATATAAGCTTTTAAGTTATTAAAAGTCTTTATACAAGTTTGTATTCATTTCCTGTCCAAAAGATTAAATTTCTGTCAAAGAAAAATGTATTTTCATTGCCAAAGGGGGTGTTTGGGTTAACTTTTTAAAAACGGGTCAAACTGGGTTAAAGACCCAGTGGGTCATTTGGTTACCTTTGTCAAGCTCTCTTAAGTGATTTGTGAACTGATTTCAAAAGTTTTTAGTCCTAGATTTTGGTTTCAAGTCTTTTCTAAAAAAATCCTTGAAACTGTTGGACCAAAACAGTTTCAAGGTGATTGTTAGACTAAGATCATTAAAAACCTGTTTTAGTCCTTGTTTGTGTCTTCTTTTTAAGTGTCAAAATAATAGATGTTGTTTAGAGATCTTGGTTACCTTGTGTCCCATTATTTAAACTGTTAAAAAAAAATATAAGGCCATTTTTTGATTCAAAACTGTCACCTCTTATCAAAAACCATTTATCAAAATTGTTTATAAGGTTTTACTTCTAGTTTTGTTGTGCACAAGCTCATTAGGAGACATTTTAGATCTGTTTTTAATTAGTTTTTGAATTGGATCTTATCTTAAAGCTTATTTCTTAGTCTACTTTTTGTCCTTTTAAAACAACAAAAACTCCCCTGGTGCAAACAGCTTACTTTGCAGCTCTTTTTCCCAGCTTATCTGGATGCAACCTTGGTTCTTTTTGCATTTCTAGGAAGCCAATAAGCCCATCTTTAAGCCCTAGCAAGCCTTAAGTCTAAAAGCCCCTCTAACAGCTTAAATTTTAAGCTCAAAGAGCCCCTTTTGACTGTTTGTATGCAGCTTTGGCCCATAGCTTATTTTTTGATTTTCTGCCTTATTAATCTTCTTTCCTTGGCTTATTTGTGTTTGTAGTTGCTTATTAGTTCTAGTTAGCTTCCTGCCTTAGCTTAGTTTTCATGTCCTCTAGCTTATTTTGCTCCCATTAGCTTAGAAGTATAATTAGTTTTTGCCTTAGTAATAGAAGTAGAATCTGCCATCCTTTAGTTGCTTTCTTTAAGCTTAGTTTTAAGTTCTTTTTAGCTTATTTTTGTTATTATTAGCTTATTAGGTGTTAGGGTCCCTCTTGCCTTAGCTTAGTTTTCATTTGGTTAGCTTATATAGCTTAAAACTGCCTAACAGAGTAGCTTAGTTTTCTCTTAGCTTAAAAAGCTATTCTGCCAACTTTTTGCCTCTTTTCCAGCTTATTTTTTAGGTTTCAAAAATAGTTGTAGTTTTAAAAAATGTTAATCTACATGTGTTTAATAAGCTTGTAAAAAAAACAAAGTTTACTGTAGCAATGCAAAAAGTGGGACTCGAACCCCTCACCTCTCGTTCATATACCATACGTGTTAACCAAGTGCTCCAATAGCTCATCCAGTTAAACTTTGCACTAGTTAATTTTTATAGTCTTTTGGCAGTTTTAGTAATAAGCCCTTTAAGGCTTATTTCTGGCTTATTTAATAAGCCAGCTTTCCCCTTTTTATTTTTCTTGCATTCAGCACCACTTAATTCACTTTTCTGTATTTTTTTGCATTTTTCCAACTTAGTTTACTATTTTTTATAATTTATTTTCTTTTAAACTGTTTTTAATTATTTAAAAATTAAATAAAAATCTGAAAAAATATTTTTCTTTTTTTTGAAAATTTTATTTTGTCATTTAGCATCTAGGAAAAATAGAAAAACTTTCGTAGGGTCATTTTTGCATTATTTCGTTTATTAAAGCTTGGGTTTCGGGCCCGGTTCTTGTTTTCTTCGTTTTTCCATTTTTAAAGCCCCGTTTTAGAATTTTCTTTCATTTTTCTTTTAATTTAGCTATTTTAAATTAGAAAAACTAAAAATCTTTTCTCATTCAAACGCGCGATCACAAACGTCTTCGATCGTCAATTTCACGCCTCGTCGGGGAAAAACGACCCGGGTCCGGTTTCAAACTTTGTGGATAACAAAGCGAGAGACCGATACTTCCGGTAATACTATTCTATATATTTGATATAATTAACCCTCAAAAAGTTGATTATCAATTCACTAACATAATCATCAGGATTCGTGTTAATGAAATACATGGCTGTGATTAGTAGATGAGGGCATGTACACCCATAACTGCTACTATCTACAACTGCATCATTCCCTCTTCTCTAAGTCCACACAAAATGCTTCTGTGTTCCCTTGCCTTACTTCAAACTGATGCCGTCCACTTGGACTCAAACTCCATTTCCTGTCAATAAAATTCAAGTACGCAATTAGGTCAAATTATATCGATATATTTTTTCAACTACAATTATAAAAAACATACCTTTGTATTTTTTTATGCAACTCCAAAACCTTCTTGATGTTAAGGCAAATCTCACTTTTCTAATCTTCACATTCCTTCCTTAGCGTGTAATTCCTTATCATGACATATGATCTGATGTCTTCAAGCATTCCAATTATTGGTTTTCGCCTCTCATCCTTTATATGGGAGTTAAACGATTCACTAAGTCCATTTTCAACTGCATCAAAATTGTAACATTTCTCAATTTCAGATCATTTTACGACTCCTATTATTCGTCACCATTTATTTTGGTCCAATACGCGTTTACTTTTAAATCAACTTTTAAGCTAAATCGCGTAGACTATAAATAATCATTTAACGTAAATGGTCACCAAATAAATTAAGGTTTACGTCAAACAAGTGTTATATAATTATTAAGAAGATAATTATTAACTTTGCGTGTTTTAATTTTTATTGGTCACGTAAAAGGCTTACGTTTCGCAATAAAATACATTTAGACACACACCGGAAATGCCTAGACTTACCTAGACTCAAACCAATAACCACTTTTAAACCTTAAACACAAAATTTAATCAAATCTTGTGTTAATACCCCACTAAGGCCGAATATGGGGACAAAGATAACTAGAAAATCCTTAAGACTTACACTAAGTACATGTACAAATCGTATGTAATTAAACCTTGTACAACATGTCCCTAGATTGAGCAAATACACAATGGTTAATAACCATTTTGCTCTCTTTCCTCCCTTGGATACCCGACAACATGCATGTACATACACAAACCTTAAGCTTTTGTTAAATCTTGGTAAATCTTGTACTTAGATCATGTAATTAAGAAATGTACCTGAGTGGTTTAACAAGAAATAATGTGAGGCTAACTAGAAACCACAAAACCATCCAGTTAGGGTCGGTTTTGGTTTGTTTGGGACTAGGAATATGTAACTAGTTCTCATGCCTATATACATACACACTCACATTGACACTTAACACCTCTTGAAACTTATAAACACACAAACACTCAACCAAATAAACCATATTATTTTCCTCTCTTCGTTCGGGTCACCACAGCCGAGACACAAATCCACAGACACGACACCACAACTCACAACCAAAGAGTTCTAAGGTATAACCTAGTAGTCTATAAGCTAAGGTTATACGTTTAAGGGTTTGAAAGCAAGAAAGATTCAGTTTAAACTAAGGCTTAGGGTATACAAGTAGAGTTTCCACACGACTACATGACACACACGTTCAAGAAGCTAGGACCCTTGTAAATGTCTTAGCCTACGTTCATATTCAAGTTTCATGTTTGCTTCATGTGTCGTAAGGCACGGTTATTATGTGTTAACAAGCTAAACATGGGTCGTGCCTAGCATGACATAACCCATGTCCACGTCTTACAATATACAACATATATAGACTTGTGTGGTGAACCAAAAGCCATAAGGCACGTAACATATATAAGTATGAATGTTTAAATATGACATGCACACGTAAAATATTTAACCGAGAGGTTTGATAACTCCTTTGGAAACGAAAACACTTTCATGTTACGTATCATAATACTTACCAACTCGTCTTGCTCAATAAAGGATGTGTACATTATAGTATATGCGAACTAGGGTTGTTTGGGATATGTCGAAATAAGTTAGCAAGACCATAGCCGCGTCTTGTGTCCAACACGAGCTCAAACAAACTCTAACGAATTTGTAACTCACTAATGGGTTGTATGATACGAACTAAGTTAAGAGTTACTACTGCTAGCATATTGTTAATACTGCTAGTATATTAACAATATTGTTTTTGACATTCCTAAACTTAAGAAGTTAGTACTGCTAGTAGAGTTAGTACTGTTAACAGAAGTTAGTATTGCTAGCAGAGTTAGTACTGCTAGCATATTGTTAATACTGCTAGTATATTAACAATACTGTTTTTGACATTCCTAAACTTAAGAGTTAGTACTGCTAGCAGAGTTAGTACTGCTAGCATATTGTTAATACTGCTAGTATATTAACAATACTGTTTTTGACATTCCTAAACTTAAGAGTTAGTTTTGCTAGCAGAGTTAGTACTGTTAGCATATTGTTAATACTGCTAGTATATTAAAAATACTGTTTTTGACATTCCTAAACTTAAGAGATAGTACTGCTAGCATAATGTTAATTCTGCTGGTGTATTAATAATACTGTTTTTGACATTCCTAAACTTAAGAGTTAGTACTGCTAGCAGAAGTTAGTACTGCTAGCAGAGTTAGCACTGCTAGCATATTGTTAATACTGCTAGTGTATTAATAATACTGTTTTTGACATTCCTGAACTTAAGGGACTGTTTGGAACTCATAAGAACCTAAAATGTAATTTTTGTAAAATAGAGGGACTAAACGTATCAATATGGAAACTCAGGGGTGTAAACGGTAAATATTCTATTTTAAACTATAAGGACTGTTTTTGCCAATAATGAAAACCTAAAGGTATTTTATATAATTAAGTGATTTAAATAAACACTTATGGTACCGGACTAGTCGTGATATAATACGGATACTTATATAACTAAAGTCACACGAATGATAAATAGGTGTATTTATTATTAATACTTAAACACCTTGTAAACTTAAAAGTATATAGTCGTACACCTTCCCAAGAGCAAACGAGGAAAACGAATACAATAAACGTGTACACCACCACACAAGTGATAACAGTATATATATAAATTAGCAAATTATTGTAGTTTATACGTGAAGTCGTTAGCCTAAACTTGTAGACTAAGACTGGCCGTACTTACTTAGGTATTTGACGGTGTGATTCATTGCCATTCTTGGATATAATTATCATTTTCAGAGGACTATTTACTAAGGTGAGTTCATAGCCCCATGTTTTACAATTATTTAAATGATTTACATCTTTGGGGTGAGAACATGCTTTGTTTTACAAATTGGACGCAAGTGTACATTTTTACTATGATTACGTGTTTGCCTAAGTAGCGATAACCCACTGAGCCCTTTATCATGAACTGTCAATTACTAGATTGTGAGCACGAATGTTATAAATAGATCTATTTGGGATTGACATCCCCGTTTGGGTGAGTAGCGCTCACTGTGCCGGGTTGCCGGACAACAAACGTATACCATGTCGGATTTGGGATGTTGCGGGTTAGAACATCATTCACGGGCATTTATTGGCAATTTATTGCATTCATACATGTCGAGCTTTAGTGTCATAAGCTTAGGAAAACGTAATTACTTTCTATGATGTTTGCATCTGTTGCTTAATCATACACTTGGAAATCTTGCGGTCCTACTATTGATTTACATAAACCTATGAATTCACCAACTTTATGTTGACGTTTTAAGCAATGTAATGAACAAATATTTTGTTAAATCCAATGTATCTTTTTAAACGACACGTTTAGTGGTCGTTCTCATATCTTGTGCTATTGATCTATGAAGTAACGCCCTCGGATATTCAACATTCCGCTGCTACCCAGATTTGGGGGTGTTAAAATTGAAGCCATGAGCTTAGTAACAACAAGTATTTTGATAGATCCAAAGTATCTTGTTTCAAACGAACACGTTTAGTGGCCATTCTCATATCTTGACTAATGATCTAATAAGTAACCCCCCGATATTGTTAGGGATTGATAAAAGTGACGATCTTATGAGAATAAATGTCTTGTAATAAATATAAATATTATTGTTATTAATAGGTTAAGTAATGGTAAATAGTCAAAGACTATAGAGTCAAAGTGGCAAAATTTGTAAAATGACTAAAGACAAGGGTCTCCATGTGTCATCATTTTAAAAGGGTAAACAATACCCCTCCACCACCTCATCTGTGAGGTGTGTCTTTGTATTGTATTCAAGTTTCATTTCATAATGCCACTCCCTCTTTCTCTCTCTACATCTCTCATCTAAACTTATCACTATATTGCTTATTTGATCCTGAAATTCAAACCTAACAAGTGGTATCTTTACAAAATTTATTTGTCGGCATGTTACTATTTGTTGTCTACAAGAATTATGCATGATTCAAAGACGTTTAATAATGTCCTCTACGCACTGAAGGAAGATTTGATCTATGCTACTGAGTTCAAGATTCAAGAGATGGCAAGTATACTTTTAAGGGGAATCTTATTGTTCATATATTTACCATGTACATGCACTCCTATTTGATTATGACAAAAAGGGGAAGAGTGCATGGATTCAGGGGAAGTTCTTCATCTATATTAGCTTCAGGGGAAGCTTGTGCTTATTGGTTTTGTCATTATCAACTAGGGGAAGATTGTTGGGAATTATACTTTGAGTTGATTATGACAAAACATATTAAAGGTGGAGGACTTACAAGACAAAGTTGGAATAACATTAATGCTGATTGAAGATTAGTCAAACAGTATTTAATGCTGATTTATAGTTTCCTAATTTTATTTTGATCTTATCTTATCTTGTAAACCCTAACCCCTCTAGTATATAAAGAGGGGAAGGCGTCTAATATTGGGATCGATTCATAAATAGTCTCTCCAATGAGATTCTAAACGCATAGAAAGCGTGTGTAGTAGTTAGTAGTTAGTTTCTTTATTAATGTTTAATAAAGAAAACCTTATTAGTAACATGATTGTGTTCTTTATATTCCGCTGCGTGTTACAATCATTGTTATCATACCCTAGATGAGTCCTAATAACGATCTATGGAGTCATTATAGGATTCCACAATTGGTATCAGAGCCTCGTGGCTCTCGATCTAGGGTTTATAAGGTTTTCATCGGAAATTTTAGCTTATGATTCCTGCTGGTAGTTTATGGTTCCTGCTGGTAGGCTTTATGGTTCCTACTGGTCTGCTTACGATTTCTTCTGCTAGCATCGTCCGATATGGGACAACAGACGCGTTTGGATTTTGAACAATGATGATGTGTATAGTTCGTTTTGAAGATTCAGTTCATGATATGATTCTTGATTGGTTGTTGCACGCTCTTTTACAGATTTGGTTGGAGTATGATACGATACAGTTCATGATATGATTTTTCACACATGACTGGTTTCTCGTTGATGCAACAGAGCTCACTGTGATGGTGGCCGTTGGCATGAACATAAATAAATTTACAAAATTTATTTGTCGGCATGTTACTATTTGTTGTCTACAAGAATTATGCATGATTCAAAGACGTTTAATAATGTCTTCTACGCACTGAAGGAAGATTTGATCTATGCTACTGAGTTCAAGATTCAAGAGATGGCAAGTATACTTTTAAGGGGAAGCTTATTGTTCATATATTTACCATCTACATGCACTCCTATTTGATTATGACAAAAAGGGGAAGAGTGCATGGATTCAGGGGAAGTTCTTCATCTATATTAGCTTCAGGGGAAGCTTGTGCTTATTGGTTTTGTCATTATCAACTAGGGGAAGATTGTTGGGAATTATACTTTGAGTTGATTATGACAAAACATATTAAAGGTGGAGGACCTACAAGACAAAGTTGGAATAACATTAATGCTGATTGAAGATTAGTCAAATAGTGTTGTTTAGGAGTGCCTATTCAGATTGCTTATTCGTTCAGCTTATTGCGTGAGCTTATTTTTACGCTTTTTTGGTTTTAATTTTGAGCTTTATTTTTTGTGCTTCTTTCGGGTGTGTTTATGCAACCGAGATTGGTTGCTTAAGGGTTTTATCGTAAGAATCATGGCAAGAATTAGTACGAAATTTGGTTATATTGTGTTATTTTTTATATTCAGCTAGCTTTTTAATTTCACAATTCAGTTTTTTAAATTTGTTTATTTCTGGTCAAACTCGGTTGTCAACTGGTCAAACTCGGTAGGCAAAGTTTGTTATCACTTGGGTCAAAGTTTGTTTTAATCTGGTCAAACTTTGTTACCATTCTGAGTCAAAGTTTTTTATTCTGGTAAAGTTTGTTAGAATCCTGGTTCAAAACTCCGGTGTAGTCAAAGTTGCTTGTACACTCTGGACAAAGTTTGTATAGAATAGTCAAAACCTCGGTATTCAAAACTAGTCAAACCTCGTAGTCAACTGGTCAAATTCAGTAAAGTTTGTTACACTTGGTCAAAGTTTGTTTCATCTGGTCAAAATTTGTTAATCTGGTCAAAGTTTGTTACATCTTGTCAAAGTTTGTTACATCTGGTCAAATTCGGAAGTTAAAATAAATTCGAACGTCAATTCAGTATTTTTTTTCTGTCAATAGCAAAAACTAGGACGTCAAATTCAGGAAGTCAAATTCAGTTTTTTATATAATTTTTTAAAAAAAATTTATACAATAGTCAAACTCGACAAGTCAAAGTAGTAAAAAAAAAAAGAAAAAAAAAAATTTTTGGCAATAGTCAAACTCGGAAGCAAAATTCATAAAAAAAATTATAAAATAAATAAAAAATAAAATCTATAATCAATGAAAATAGATCAATTACGTTTTATCGTAATCTTGATTTTTTTTCAATTGATTTCTTCTGAGGAACTGTGATATTTTGTTGAACGATTTGAATTTGTGTGGAATTGATAGTTTGTGTGGATATGATAGTTTGTGTGTGATTTGGTTTGTGTGATATTTGTGATTGAATTTTTGTGTTGAAAATTTTTGGGTTCGTTGTGATCAAATCAGAAAAAATGGGATCAAACGAGGAAATAATTCAATTACTTCAAAAGTACACAAACGATTTTTCAAACAAACACAACATGACAAAGAGGAAAATATCTTAAGATATTATTCAGTTTACAAGATAAAATCAAAGATCTGAAAACGTTGTTTGTTTAAAAATGGGCAGATTTTCAACTGACACACTATTCGGTTGCTTTTAAAGTGAACAAAAAACTTTTAAGGACAACTTACATAAGTCGGGTGTGGGATATAACGGTCCTTTTGTTCTTTCACAAGCTTATGCTAAAATTCCTAAGTTGTATCGTGCTTCTGAACTTTGTTGAAAAATATGAACAAACTGCATGTGTTTTGCTTATTGATGGAAACTCTTCAGGACGCTTGAAAAGAGTAATTAAAAATGAATGAGTTTCAAAAGATTGAAAAAGTTTCAAAAGTTAAAGATTCAACCAATCGATTACGGGAAAAGTTGAACAAAACTTTATAAAGAGTTTGTTCCTCAAAAAAACAGCTATTCTGAGCTTCGTTAAGCAAACATGTTCTTCACCTTATTTTATTCCCGTTGTTTAAGATTTGGAAAAACAAAAACTTGCCGATTTTTGGTGATGTTACCTTGATCACGAATATTCAATATTAAAAGTTGGAATTGAAAAGCTGTGTCTCTGTTAATTCTTTACACCAGCACAGTTTAAAAGAGACAGTCATTTTTTGACATCAAAGAGAGATTAAACGTAATGATTTTAGTCGGAAAAAGTCCAACCAACTTCTTAAGAATTCAGGTTTACTTCCCTGATTATTCAGAATCTATTTCACATGGTATAACAAGAAATGAAATCGTGCGTCTTTTGAGCAAAATGATGTCTATCTTGATGAAATTGAGAATCAAAATGATTTGTTGGATAAGATCAACTTTTGGAAAAATCCTTAACTAAAGATATCAAGAATCTTGTCATAACTTCTTGTGTAGAACTAAGGAATAAGAATTATACATGATAAAATTGAAGAATTACAAAAGAAGTCAAAAGATGTTTCAACCATGAGAGCAAAACAATTGATACGGCTTGTAATATGCATTTTGAAGTTCAAAACAGGAATTGTCAAAAGGAATTGCTTGAATTGGAAAAACGATGTGTCAAAATCTGAGCGCAATAAAGGTGGTCTATGCTTTTGAATCGCACTTTAAACACAGTCACGAGAAAATTACTTCTTTGGAAACCTTGTACAAAAAGAAAATGAGATTTTTTATGGCCTCGTTACAACTCGAGAATGCTCATTTGAAACAGCTTATAAAGATTTGTTTTGGTCGTTTGTTCAAAGGTATGAAGTCAAAGTTAAGGACAATTTTGATGAAACTGAAACTAAAAACATTGAGTTGGAATATCGAGTGGCGTCATTAATTAAGGAGAATGAACACTTGAAGTTGACTTACAAAAACTTGTTTGATTCAATCAAAAAGTCGCAGGGTCAAACAAAAACTTCAAATGTAACACAAAACGAGGCAGGAAATCTGAAGTCTCAATTGTTTGAATTTGCTGAAACAAAGTTCAGTAATATTTTGGAAAAGATTGAATTTTTCAAAAAGTCACCGGGGGAGAAACAACATCTTTTTGAAAACAAAACAAGTGTTTTTCAAATAAAGATTGATGAGCTGGAAAAGGTTTTAACTCAACAAACAAAAGATTTTAATGCTGTCAAGCTTGAATTGTCCAACAGAACTGCTAAATTTGAGGCGTATTTTGAAAAACTTGAAAAAACGAAAGTTGTTCTTGAACGACAATTGGCTCGTAAGGTTGATGATTCTAAAGCTGAAAAGGATCAATTTTTGAAAGAAATTAATCATTTGAGAACTCAATTGGAAAATCTGAAAGGAAAGTCTGTGAAAACTAAGTTTGATAAACATTCAATTTTGGGAAAACCACCAGCTGATAAATTGTTGATAAACTCTCAAATTTCAAAATCATGGTTTACTCCCAAAGTTGATATGCAAAAGAGTTTGTCAAAACCAGTCACTGCACAGTCTTTGCCTAAAAATGAAAAAGATCAGCTTTTAAAACGAATTGCATATTTGGAATCAAAATTGGCATCACAAGATATTCGTTCTTGTCAAAAAGAATATCATGAGTTGAGAACTTTGTATAATGCTTTGAAAGTAAAGTTTGATTCTCTTAATCGGAAAAGGAGGGAAACCAATGTTTCAAAATCTTCAAAACCTAGAGAAAGTGTTTCAGCAAAGGTTCACACGGGTGAATCCTCAAAACCATTTTCAAGAAGGGTTTCTCAGTTTACAACCTATTCTTTGCAAAAAGATAGGAAGTTTTCTAAGAATTCTCAACGTTTTGAAACACTTACTCCTCAAAAGGGTTTTAAGAAAAGAGCTTCAACTGCAAAGCATCAATCTTTTGAAACATCACAATCTTGTTTTACACCGGTAATACAAGTGTGGAGGCCAATTAAGGAATCTCAAACTTTTAAAGCATCTTCTTCTCAAAAGAGTTTTAAGACAAGTACTTTCGAAGGAAAGAATTACGTCTTGGTTACTCCACACTCTCGTTTTACACCGGTAAAACAAGTGTGGAGGCCAAAGCAAAGTCATTCGAAATCTTTCAAATATTCCAAATTAGAAATGCTTTAGATGCAAAACAAGAATGACTTTGCTTCAACAATCAACAAGAAAGGAAGATTTTCAAACGAAACAAATTTTCAGAATGTTTCATCAAATGACACTAACAAATGGAAATCTTCTTCATCAACAAGATTTAAAACTCTACATGAAACACCGAGTTTCAAAAATCAATAGAGTATCAAGAGGAATTTTAAATCTCCGTTGATTCTACGAGAGCTGTTTTCAAATGAAACACCAGTTTCAAGCCCTCGTTGGAACTCAACATCTTTACATCGACTTGACACAACTTTCAATTGGTTTTCAAAATTTGGTAAACCCGTTAGCACCGTGCTTAAATGGGTTCCAAAAGTTGTTGTCTAAATTCGATGTCAATGGTTTGTAATCATATATCAGATTGCAACCCGTGCTTTAAATAAAAGGAAAATGTACGTTTCAGTGCATTTATCCTTAACAACGAAAAGAGAAATCTTTTCGGTATTGAGCTAATCAAATAAAACATTCAAAGTTTTGTAGCTCAAGTCAATGGTTTGTAATCATATATCAATTTGCAACCCGTGCTTTAAATAAAAGGAAAATGCACGTTTCAGTGCATTTATCCTTAACAACGAAAAGAGAAATCTTTTCGGTCTTGAGCTATTCAAATAAAACATTTAAAGTTTTGTAGCTCAAGTCAATGGTTTGTAATCAAATGTCAGATTGCAACCCGGTCTTCAAATAAAAGGGAAGTGTACGTTTCAGTGCGCTTTACCTTAAAAAGAAGAGAAATCTTCTTGTTTTGAGCAAAATTTATTCATCTTTTAAAAAAAAAGATTTTCAAAAATGTTTCAAAAGTTTGCTCACCAAAATGGTTTGTAATCAAATGTCAGATTGCAACCCGGTCTTCAAATAAAAGGGAAGTGTACGTTTCAGTGCGCTTTACCTTAAAAAGAAGAGAAATCTTCTTGTTTTGAGCAAAATTTATTCATCTTTTAAAAAAAAGATTTTCAAGCAAAATGGTATACAAATGAAAATGTTTTGAACAAATGATTAATAATCGATTTAAAAGAA
>BQNB010033372.1:0-19118 GCA_026074375.1 Tanacetum coccineum
TAAGCATGATGAGGTTTGTCTTCTATAAATGAAGATGACAAGTTCCCTAAGCTTGTTGTCGTAGATCTTCAAATGTGCATGAGGATGGCAAGATCTCTAGGCTTATTTTGGTGGATCATCATGGAAGTATGCTTACAACAAAACGAATGTCAGCAGAATTTTGATCATATGAAAATGGGGGTGTTTAATGTGTAGTCATACTGATCTAAAACGAATGTAAATGTAGAAAAAATTGTGTGTTAAAAAGGATGATGTGAGTTCTGGCAATCTATTTATAGGCAAACCAAGGCCTAAACCCGTGGATCCGGCGGATCCCTTTGGAAGGGATCCGACCAGTGTAATCCAAGGGATCCGCGGGTCAGTTCTAACATTCCACGTAGTTGAAAGATTTTTATGATATCAAATCTTGCTAAATACAATGTAATCTTCTAAGATTCTTGCTTAGATTGAAAAGATTATGAAATTGACATCTCATAAAATTCATATGGTGAATGATGTCATGAATGAGGTAAAAATCATTTGATTTTCTTAAAATTAGAAAGTATACTTTATTACATAAAATGTCTAAAAGTCTAGTTGAATATTTGCAAAAATAAAATGTATTTTAGCAAGTGTGCAAGTAAACTCTATTGCTAAAAGGAAAATAAAGTTTGTTTACTTGTTCAAATAAAAAATATATATTTGGACGTAAACTTTAGTGTAAAAAGAATGATGCATTTTTATAAAAAATACTTGTAAATGCAAAGTGTAAAATGAGGTTCGAAAGAGAATGATTAACCTTTTAAATACTTAATGACTCTAATAAGTATTTTAAACATTCTTAATGGTTTGTTAAAGGGTTTGATCATAATGTAACATAACAAACATGTACGAACCTGTGTTGCAACATACGAGGAGTCGAGACATGGAGAGATGTTGATGTATGTTGAGACAAAATACGATTACGAGTAACTTGTACATTTTACGTTATGTATTACAAGTTACATGTTTGTCATCAACAAAACAAACAAGACTGTGTATATTAAATATCATAATATTTGCACTAACAGAGTCCATCCAATGGAACGGCTAATGGTTCTTCAGTATAGCACTTCTTTAAGTTAGATACATGAAATGTATTGTAAACCCTGCTCAGCTCTTGAGGTTGCTCAAGCTTGTAAGCAGCGGCTCTAACTTTAGCCAGCACCTTGAAAGGTCCAACATATCTGGGGTTTAGCTTCCCCCATTTGCCTAAGCGTACTACTCCTTTCCAAGGTGAAACCTTAAGCATAACTCTATCTCCAACTTGAAATTCCATCGGCTTATGCTTAAAATCGGCGTAACTCTTTTGTCGATCACGAGCGGCTTGAATTCTTTGCTTGATCTGAATGACCTTCTCGGTCGTCTCTTGAACTATTTCTGGACCAGTGAGTTGAACTTCTCCAACATCGGCCCAACAAACAGGTGAACGACACTTTCGAGCGTCAAGTGCTTCAAATGGTGCAGCCTTGATGCTAGTGTGATAACTATTGTTATAGGAAAACTCAACTAGCGCTAAATGGTTAACCCAACCCTTTATAAATTCGAACACACAAGCACGCAGCATATCCTTGAGAGTTTGAATAGTCCTCTCGCTTTGTCCATCAGTTTGCGGATGGTATGCAGTACTCATATCCAAATTCATACCCAAGGCCTTCTGAAGTGACCTCCAAAAATTTGATGCAAACCTAGGGTCGCGATCACAAATGATTGAGACAGGTATTTCATGCCTCGTGACTACCTCTTTCAGGTGCATTCTTGCCAATCTTTCCATGGGATCAGTTTCCCTCATTGGTACGAAGATTGCGAATTTAGTAAGTTGGTCAACAATCACCTAAATGGTATCATAACCTTGTGATGACTTAGGAAGCTTTGTGATAAAATCCATAGTGATATTATCCCACTTCCATTGAGGTATCTCGGGTTACACCAACAAACCCGATGGCCTTTGGTGTTCAGCCTTGACCTTAGCACATGTCAAACATTTGCTAACATAGGTGGCGATGTCGGCCTTCATATTGGGCCACCAATATAGCTTCTTCATGTCCTGATACATCTTGTCGGAACTCGGATGGATAGAGTATTTTGACTTGTGGGACTCGTGCATAATCACAGTCCTCAAATCACCATAACATGGCAACCAACTCCTGCTATTTAAGCATAGAGTTCCATCTGCGCGGGGTTCCAACTTCTCCTTCGGTATATCCTTCCTGATCATACCTCCTACATCTTCCTTTTTGAAGTTCTCTGGTTTTTGTGCCTCTATTTGAGCTTCTAGAATTTGTTTGGGGAGATTCAAACCAATAGTCATGACTAAGGCTCAAACCCGTAATGGCTTATTCCATTCTTTACGGCTTAAGGCATCGGCCACTACGTTTGCTTTCCTCGGGTGGTAACGTATTTCACAATCGTAATCGCTAAGCAACTCTAGCCAACGACGTTGCCTCATGTTTAGCTCCTTTTGATCAAGAATGTGTTGTAAACTCTTGTGATCTGTGAATACCGTACACTTGGTTCTGTACAAATAGTGTCTCCAACTTTTTAGAGCAAACACTACCGATCCAAGTTCTAAATCATGAGTTGTATAGTTTTTCTTATGAATTTTCAATTGGCATGATGCATAAGCAATTACTTTCTCCTTTTGCATTAATACAACACCTAATCCTTTATGTGAAGCATCACAATAGATTACAAAATCCTTGCTTCCTTCACGTAGAGCCAGAATTGCCGCACTGCACAACTTCTGCTTTATTAACTGGAAGGCGGCTTCCGCTTTGTCAACATAATCAAACTTAACTCCTTTCTGAGTAAGCTTAGACATTGACTTGGCAATCTTCAAAAATCCTTCAATGAATCTTCGATAATACCCAGCAAGACCTAAAAATTAACGAATCTTTGTTGGTGATTTAAGAGATGCCCAATCTTTTATGGATCCGATCTTGGCGGGATCTACGTGAATGCCTTGACTATCAATCACAAGGCCGAGAAATTGTACATTGGGAATCCAAAATTCACATTTAGAGAATTTAGCATACAACTCCTCTTTCTTAAGCAATTCCAGAATTGCCTTAAGATGTTCTTTATGTTCCTTCTTGTTCTTTGAATAGATAAGGATATTGTCAATAAAGACAATCACAAACTTATCCAAATATGGCATGCACACCCGTTTCATGTTCCTTCATGTTTTTGATCAAAGATTGAAAAAATGTATGTGTTTGTGTGTGTTTTGATTTTCGAACGCAAGGAAAAAAGAGAGAAAGAGTGTGTGCGATCTTTTTGAAAATGAATGAAATGTGTGTTATGGTTAAGACAAAACATGGTACTAAAGGTGGCCATACAAGCCTAAAGTTGTGCCTTCTTGTTCCCTTCCCCTTACTTGTCTGATTATAGCATCCAAGGGGCTCGGGATGCTTTTTTTGTGTCGGTTTCACTTAAAACCCAAAAACCTAGAATTTAAAATATTTTCCGAAGTTACTTAGTACTTTTATTCATATTAAAATTACTTTTCCCATAACTTAGAGTATTTACACGACATATTTCCAATTTACACTTCCCTAAATTCATTTTGAACATTAACGTACGTGTCGAGACTCGAATCCGGCATTTCAAGCTATACACGGGACAACACTCCTGAAACATAATCAACATAATAAAACCCTCTAAAAAGGATTATTATAAACTTCTCATATCTTCCTCCGACTATGAGTCTTAAAGTCTCCTTTGTAGTAACAACTTGTGCCAAAAAGACATGACAACCTTTTTTAGCAATGTACCTCTGCGTTTTAGTGGACTAATGATGTTCAAACTAGTCTTCCCCGTTCTTCTGTCACCATGAACAATTAAGGTTTGATTTGCCCAATGGATACTGAACGATTTTCTCGAACACAAACAATTGACAGCTTGGTACTATTTGCCACCAATCCATACTAATATATGACATCGAAACTACCAAGTTTCTACGAGCTATTAAGTCTATATTAAATGGAAGATCTTAAGAAGTTTAAATGTAAAACCCCGAATGATAGTATTAACCGAATTATTCTCCCCGTTCACTAGTTCAACATCATAATAATGATCTAAGGTACTTGGTGTGATATCAATTCGGGAGCTAAATGTAGTAGACACAAAAATCCTATCGGCACTAGTATCAAATTAGATAGAAGCATATCGGTTGTTTAGAAGGAACGTACCCATGATGACGTTTGAGTTTGGGTTTGTCCCTGCATGGCCTACCGTATACACTTTTGCTGGAGTATTGCCATTTCCACCTTGATTACTAGGGTTTTTGTTCTTTAGTTTTGGACACTCCCTCTTAAAATGTCCCTGGGTTCCGCACTCAAAGCATGTAGCTTTCTGACCTGCCTCAGTGCCCCTTTGGTTGTTAGCATTATTGGCGTTTGCAGTACTCCTATAGTCACGAGCCAGATGGCCAACTCTGTTGCACTTGTGGCATTTTGGAGTACACTTACCATCATGGTGATAGTTGCATTTGGAGCACAAAGGTTTTGATCCTCTGTAAGGTTTCTTCTCACCAGACCTAGCAGTTTAAGCCCTCCCAGTGTTCTGCCTCTTGTTCTGTTGTTGTTGTTGGGTATCATCTTACTTCCTTTTGTTTTCACTCTGTCGTTAAGCAAAAGTGCGGATCTTCTTGTCCATCAGCTCATTTTTTTCAAATTCAAATCATCCTGCATGGTCTTTGCTTAGATTCATTACACCTTTAGTAAAAACATGTCGGGCAAACCACCGACATACCTCTTGATTTTATCCGACTCTTCAGGGAACATCCTAGCACACATCAATGCCAGTTCTTGAAAACGTTGGTTATAGCTTACCACATTGGTACCTTTAACCTTCAGATTTCACATTTCAACCTCTAACTTCTTAATCTTGCCCCTTGGGTAGTACTTGTTGCTCATCATCTTTTTTAGGTTTTTTCCAAGTCATTGCATAAGCCACATCAGACCAACAGTCTAACGGAGTTCACCACAATTAGAGAACTTCCAAGAAGAGTACAAGTGTCAAACTTGATTTGGTTTTCTACAGTGCAATTGCTTATACGGAACACAGTTTCCATTCTTTCAAACCACTGAGTCAACTCAACAACTCCTTTAGTACCCTTAAAATATAGGGGTTTGCATTTCATAGAGTTTGGGTAAGTGTACTCACGAGCAAGAGGAGCTTGTCTCCTTCCACCCATTCCTGAATCATGGCTGTCTTCGCCATTTCCGCTTCTAGTGGCCTCACGTTCTGCCAACATGTCAGCAACTCCTTGGGCAATTAATATCTTAAGTTGCTTATCAATCACAGAAGTAGTGGGGGGGTGTTGTAGGCTGTGTGGTGCTGGTTTTGGGTGCGTTCCATGGAGGCATTTTCTTCAAATCACTAAGGAAAATATAATACCCGTTAAATTTCATACAAATCATAACCATGACATGACATATACACAATAAATAAAGTAAGATCACATCACACAGTGAAATATACAACTGAATTGAAATTAACAATGGTGTAGCTAAATCGACATTCATTCATAATAAATTCGATTGCATATATTGACCTATACATCCCTCCATATATAATAGAAAACATACTGACCAAGTTCCGGTCACAAAGATCACTACCATTAAGGTTTAGAAAATGAAAATAAAACCTTGTAGCCTTACTAGCTGGGAATTAACCCATAATACTTAGTAGGCTATACAACATAGCATCCTATAACATTACCAGTAGAAGAGCTTACTACCTTGCCCCTCTGGTAACACCAGGAGTGATGGGAATCCCTAGCAGTTCATTGCCTTAGTGAGCTGTGCTTGTCGTCTGTGGTCTGCAGCCCACAAATCTCTAATCTTAGTCTGCTATGCTAAAACCGTAGTATGTAGTGCGATAACCTCAAAGTGTGCCATATCACTGTCATCTATCGACTGTACCTAAGCCTCACGAGAAGCTTTGGCCTCACTCTTCATAAGTCTAGCTATAAGAGCATGGGCACGCCTATGCTCTATGTACAAGTTGAGTGACACGCTCATCAAGAATCTATCAAACCTCTGCTATCAAGTCTCCTATAAATCTATTAGTATCCTGCCTAAACAATCATGAAAAATGGGTCATTCCTCTTACCCAAGCTCCCATGCCACAACAGTCGCTGTACTCCCCTCCCCCTGCAAAAATCTATCTGGATTCCTCCTTATAAACATCAGTAATCCCCGTAACCAATCGCCTATCTGGGTACGTCATAATCTCGCATCCCAGAGGTGCCAACCAAACATAATCTCTGTCTAAAGCCTCACATAGCCTAGCGTAGGAGCAGATGGAACACTCCCTGACCTATACTCTGGGACCACGGGAGCAATGCACAACCTCTTCTGAGGTGGTAATGTAACCTCGAGAACATCCGCTCTACAATCAGTAGAGGGTAGAATCAAAGGTGGTGATGATGTAGGTAATGGTATAGGTAAAAGTGGTGGTGTCCCTGATGGTGGTGTCTCTGATCAAGATGCTAAGATGTAGGTAGATGGTGCAACAGCTCTTATCATGGACATAGATGCTCTGGTATGTGGAAGGAAGAATAGGTGGTGGTAGTGGTAGTAGATGAGAAGTTGATGGTGACTCGGCTCTCAACCAGATCATAACAGCTCTATAGCCTAAAGGATGAGTAGGACCAGCATTCAGTGGTGGAGGTGACATAGGTAATGGTGATGATACTAGTAGTGGTGGGGATGGTATCTGCGGTAGTGGTGATGAGTATGATGTAAGTGGTGATGATGGCGGAGTAGATATGGCAAGAAGTCCGTCAATATCTGCCTTAGACGGGAATGGAATAGGTGTCTGATCTCGGATAGACATCCTGGCAGTGGTCATATGGGTGGTAAGACAGAGTTAACTAGAGCTAGGTGCTCCTCCCCCTCCTCCTTCTCATCATCCTCATCCTCATCATCTACATCCTCTCCAAAGGACTCCTCTTCCTCATCATCATCTCTGTCAGTGGAGTAATCAGCTGGATCCTCCTCAGGATCCTCATCATCCTCCTCCAGATCCTCCTCGGGATCAGACTTAGTAATATAACCTGGTGAATCAGCAGTGGGTGAGACAGCAACAGGCAGTGGCTGCTCCTTAGCTGGAAGTACATCATCCGTCAGTGGCAGAGAACTCTGTTTATGCGGTCTAGGGAACAAAATCTGTGAATATGTGTATCACCCCCAAAATGGGTCGCAGCGGAATAATAGGATTGGAGGATGTTAGCATCATAGATCAAGCGCACAAGAATAAGAACGACCTCTATAGAGTCGTTAAAATTGATACATATGGGCTAAATAGACTTGTTTGTTAACAATAACACCGAAGCTTAAATAGTTCAACCCATGAAAAGTAAAGAATTTTAAACATAACCAAATATCCCAAAATGTAAATTGCATCCAAATCTTTTATAGTAATGACTCCAAATGTGACACTACCAAGGTATCCTTGTTTCTCGTACCTTATTGCAACCTGAGAAAAGACATGCTTTAAAACGGCACATAAAGTTGGTGAATTTCACAGTTTAGTAAATGTATAAAAGAGGACCACAAGATTTCCAATGTAAGACGATGTAACACATACAATATTCTTAAAAGTAAATTAACGAGTAGGCACTATGTTCATGACACCAGAATCTCGACATATATGTATGCAATTTAATGCACAAAAATGTCCCATGTAGATGTTTCAACCCGCCAACCATCCAGAATGTTCCGACATTTATACGTTTCGTTGTTGTCAGTACCTTCACGAAACTGATGACCTAACTCAACCCGAACGGGATGTCAATCCAAATAACATCTATCATAACATTTCGCGCTGCTAACTAGCAATTAGCCAGTTCATGATATGGTGCATAGTGGGTTTCGCTATTCTCTTAGCCAACTCGTAATATGTTTAAGAAGAGTACTTTTGTCCAAATTGTAAAAGATCATGTTTCTCACCCCAAAGTGTAAAACAATGTAATTGGTATAAAGCGGGCCTATGAACCACCGTATAGTGAACGAATGATTATCTAAACAAGATGAGTGAATTCGCCTTGGCAATTTGAATGCAACCTAATTGTAATTAAGTCGTATGAGTTAAATAATGTAATTCATAGAATTAAAACTCACATGACGTATAGTTTTACACCACCACCTAATAGTTTTATTAATTCTTTAAAAGTTAAAACAATAATTAACTCGTACTTTGTTAAATAGAAACGTGTGCACTTGTGTTCGTAAGAAAATATTATTTTTATTTACTAACGCATCATTTGTAAAAATGTATGATTTAATAATGATATTTCATTATTAAATTAATTGTTTCATAAAAGATTGTATAAAAATAAAAGTAATGCGCGCGAGTCTTAGAACTGCATATCTTTATCGTTCGACACCGTTTCATACGTTTCTATGTCCCACGGTTCTCCGTATTAAAATAATTTATCAAAAACATCATAATGTTTATAAAGTTTAACCCCTGATGAACATTAAACTGTTTACTGTTCAATGTCACAGTTTATATAAAACTATTTTTATAAAACAATCTTATGTTACTTTGTTTAAATCATAATTCGTTCGTTATAGTTCCGTTTCTCGGGATCCTTATGTCCTCGGATTAGTATTAAGAAAATTTATCAAAATATTAAATTTATAAAATTTAAATCCCTAATGAACAGTAGTATTTACTATTCACAACAGTTTATAAAAATTGTTTTTATAGAATTAATTATATATAACTTGTAAATTGCGTAACTTGCTCGTTATAATTATCGTTTTTTCGAGTTCCTTTATGTCCGTGAGTTGGTATTAAAGAAAATTCTCAAATAATTAGATTTATGGGATTTTTACCTTTGATGACAGTAAACTTTACTGTTCATCACAGTTTTAAATAAAATTGTTTTTATAAAGTTAAATATATATATAACTTGTAAAAATCCAATAACTTGTTTGTTTATAATTCCAGTTTTCTTTCTTTCGAGTTCCTTACATGCTCACGATCCTTGTAAAGAGCCTATTTTATAAATATAAAACAAAGTATATGGGTTCGAATCCAATAATAGATATAAAATTAAAATTAGGTTTTCTAATTATACAAGTTAGTTACAATCATTTTATTAGAAGAACAATGCACCATTATTTTACCAAGTGTTATAAACCGTAATCTTACAATTATTTAATCCACTAAATGTCCATGTCATTTGTCCATTAAATCATCAAAACATCTTTATATAATTTAACAATGAATCTAGGTGGTGATTTAACTAATACAACAAGTATGTGTCCAAAGGAAATTAATGAATTGAACATTGAAACTTTAAATAACCTTTATAGAAGATGAGTAGGAAAGATGAACACAAGATGTAAACCCTTAATCAAAGGCCTTCAAAATCAACACCATAATCAAGAAAACCCAAAATAAGTTTCTTAATATTCCGTGTTTAAACCCAATCCCAAGCTTCCCAACACCTGATATTTAGGTATAACCTTAGAATGAACACTTGAATGCTTGGAATACCTTGGACAGACACTATTGATAATTCTCAACCGTTGCACAACCGGGAAAGAAACAGGCACGGATTCGGTAGGGATAATAACTCTCCAAATGCTTTATGGGTTAGTCTATGTGATGCACATAGATTATACGAAATTGATTTAGGATGATTTACTTTACAAAGTCAATCATAAAAGGAAGAAGAAGAAAAATGAGATAACTCCCTTTGTTTGACACATCAGGATACTCATTCATAGCCGAATGTATACATATTAGAATATTGCAAGGCGAGTCAATGAGCCTCAACATACTGCAGATGATGATAACATTCAACAATGGATCAAGCTGGTGGCTCATATATAAAGAATGTTGGAATTGCAATTCTAGATGTTCTTTTGGAGCTTGCAAACAAGGAGATGAACATATTTAAGAATTTTATAGGGGTAGACGTTCCAACAAACCAACCACGGTCATCTGCTTCTACCCAAGGTATAAATATTACTGTTATCGCCACAAGGACTATGATAAAATGTAAGTTGAAGAAGAAGAAGGATTTATAAAGGTGGGAAATGTAAAGGAAAGAAAACTAGAGCTAATAAAGTAAATGTTAGACGACGATGAAGTTTTTAATGATATTGAAAACTTTACGACTTTTGATGAGGATGGAAACATCAAAGAAGGAGAAATTGATCGTGATAAGGGTGGAATTTCCAACACTAGGTTAGATCACTCAGAGTAACAAGAAAAGTCTGGATAGCGAGGCAACGAAAACTGATAAAGAAATAGACAAAGATGATGATAATGATGAGCATGATGACAATGATGATGATGACGATGATGCTAGGAAATTTTGTTTAGAGGTTAGGCAACCGAAGAAAAAGACACTTTTACCCTCACCCTCTAGATCTGATATGACCACGTCCTCACATAACCTTTCAAGGTACTTCGTGGACAAACATGATTCTGTTGTTACCCTACTTGGTGCATCCAGATGGGGAACAGAAAGAGGGGACGTCCTTCGGGATATTCTAACTCTTAGAACCAGAAACCTAACACAGAATACAATTAATAATTATTAAGAAGATGTAGGTTAGTTCTTGGATTTTACCAATGAACCGGATCGGCCCCCACGGAGCCGGAGGTTAATTCTACCACTATCGATGAACTACAAGAAGTTCCATCCATAACAATCATAGTGACTCGACATCTTGAAGGTAGTTTTGTAGGGTTCTGATGGTAACACCGCTAAATTGGGTCGCAGCGGAATATGGGTATGAGAGTGTTACTTCATAGATCAATAGCACAAGATATATATGAGAACGACCATTTAAAGTCGTTTAAAACTGATACATTGGATTTAACAAATTGTTTGTTTCAAAAGCCCGAAGCTTCACTTTTTCGTTGTTCAAAATACAAAGATTCTAGTCCATAACAAATATTTCCCCAAAATGTAATGCAAACAAATCTTTAATGCATATGACTTCCAAAATAACGACCACCAATGTATCCCTTGTCTTGTACCTCATTGATCTCCTGAGAAAACATGCTTTAAAACGTCAACAATAATGTTGGTGAATTCATAGGTTTGTAAAATGTATAATGTAGGACCACAATATTTCCCAAGTGTATGATAATGCAACATATGCAAACATCACAAAAAAGTAATTACGTTTCTCTAAGCTCATGACACTGAAGCTCGACATAAATGAATTGCAATATAAATTGCCAACATTGCCCGTGATGATGTTCTAACCCACAACATCCCAAATCCGACATGGTATACGTTCGTTTGTCCAGTGATAGCTAATCACCCAAACGGGGATGTCAATCCCAAATAGATCTATTCATAACATTCGCGCTCACATAGTAATTGACAGTTCATGATTGTGGGCTCAGAGGGTTATCGCTACTTAGGCAAACACGTAATCATAATCTAAAAATGTCCACTTGTGTCCAATTGTAAAATAATGCATGTTTCTCACCCCAAAACTTGTAAATCATTATAACTGTAAAACGTGGGGCTATGAACTCACTTCGAGTAAATGAATCAACAAATTATATCAGATGCGTGAAAAACGTCACGTATGTGTCCGAGTGCAACCTAATTAATTATAGGTCGTATGAGTACTAAGTACTTTGAATAACTAAGACCATATATAATTCTATATAGCTACATCACCATCTAATTGTATTAGTGAAATAATATTTATAAAGTAAAAATGTTTATAAATATCACTTTAGTAAAAATGGCGTAACTTTCTCGTTTTAAGCCCGTTTCGTACGTTCTTTACGTCCACACTTTCGTATTAAGAAGATTTATCAAAATATTATATTTTAGTATTTTAAGTCCTCTGATAAACAGTAATTTTTACTATTCATGCACTTTTATAAATTTATTTTTATAAATTTAATTATCGTAATCTCGTAAAAGTCATATCTTATTCGTTTTAACTCTGATTTTAGCGATTCCTTCGAGCACGTCTTTGTAATTAAAAGTTCTATCTAACTAAAACATTTTCCAAAAAGTTCTAAGATGAACAATACTTTATTTTTATAAAAGTATTTATTATCGTAAACATGAAAAATCCATAACTCCTTCGTTATTGATCAAATAATTATGATTCTTAATGTTTCGGAATCCTAAAAATATGTACTTTCTATGAAAAATAATTATATATTTTTATCAGAAGTGGAAAATAATAAGTTTTTATAAAAGCTTTTATTATCGTAAAACTTGCAAATGGCGTATCTTATTCGTTATAGCTCGGATTTTCGAGTTCTCTATATGCCTACGATCTTCATGACTTGTAGTATTTTGTAAAAATATAAAATAAATACCTTATTTTCGAATTAAAAATAGTAGCTTTTGATTATTTAGTTAAAATGTTTATAAAACTTACTTTTATAAGTTTTTAGTTTAGTTACTTTGTTACAATTTCTCTACAACACTTTATAACATAAGTCTCATATATTTTAGGTTCTTTAGTCCATCATTTGTCCAAGAATATCAAGTGCTCACATTTTTTATCCATAAACTTTAATAAATAAACTTTTTAAACAACTAGTTTATATATACTTTTATAAACTAAACCATACTTGTATAATGCTTATACTTCCATTCCAACATGTATTTAACATCCATATAACATATGAAAAAGCATATCAAACCATGATCAAGTGTAAAAATCCATTTTACACGTTAATATGTTTCCTAGATGGTGATTTACTATATAAACATCACATACACAAAAAATCACAAATGTAAAGAGTGTAAGGTTTTTAGATGACCTTAGGATGAAGTATGATAAAGAGTAACAAGATCTAAACCCTAGTTTAGATTCAAAACCCAAGCTTCTAAGTCTATAAACCCTAACTTCCTATGAAAACCCTAATCTTGAACCTTTCTTGATTAACCCTTTTAAACACTAAACCAAGCCTTCAATACACCTTAGAATACCTTATATATGATGTTAGAATACTTTTATACTTGGTAAATAAAATTGTATGGGTTGTTTAAGGGTGTTTGTTATGAGCCATGGGCTAGGAGAGGACACAAGAGAGATTTGTGTTGGTTTTTACTTAAGAAAATGTAAAGTGTGTGTTCTCTCTTCTAGTATGCACTCTTATATACTATTAGGACTAGTCAAGTTCACTATTAGGAGTCCAAGACAAGATGAGTGAAATGATAAAGAATTTTGGTCATATTACTAGTCATAGTACTTAAGGTTTAATGAGTCTTTGTTGTACAAGTTATAAGTTGGTAAGTTGTGTGCTCTTGGTCCCCTAGGGACTTATATGTTGTTTGAAAATTAAGGGGGGGAGGGGCTAGTTGATCTTTGATATCTTGTATAAAATATCTTGTTGTCTTGAAGTTTTAGGAAGGTACTTGTTAAATATAAGTGTATACTTGTATCATTTGTTTTCCTTGTTGGTTTTCTTTTAGGTAAAATTCGGCCAAGATGAGTAACATGGGTGAAGTTTTATAAAACTTTGGGTATTAGGTATAATAATGTGTATTTGTTGAAGCGTAGATAAGTTTTGGTGGTTCCGTGAATGCCTAAATGTATTGCATCGCGAAACGTAAACACTTTACGTAACCAATAAAAATAAAATGTGCAAAGTTAATAATTATACTCTAAATAATTATCTAACACTTGCTTGACGTAAATATTTAATTTTTTGATGCCCGTTTACGTTGAATGATAATTTTTAGCTTACGCGATTTAACTTAACGATTAAAATTAAAAGCAAACGCGTACAAGACTAAAAATAATTAGTGAATTAAATGACGTCGTAGAATGACCTGAAAACACGGGGTGTTTGAACCCGCATGGCTCATAAGGCATGCACATCAGAAAATAAACCAAGTGAGCCATGCAAACCAAAACCTTAATAGTCAGATCTTCCTATATAGTGATATAACCTAACTAACGCGTATAAAGGGTGTTTAGAACACTTACTTGTTAATCATGCTATGTGTAAGCATCTTTAACCTTTACAGCTGCACGAAACACATTATTCTTGATCTTGATGCTTCATTTGACCTTCTAGGGCTTCAAGAATAATCATCACTTGGACTGCATCAGGTATCCATCGATACTGCACAGGTAGAACTAGGGCTACAAACCTATCGCAAGTTAGGCGAGTATGGAATCGGGTAAAACCCTAATTTGGTCTTCAGGGTCAAAAGGGTTCAGGGAAGCCCTAATCATGCGTAATATACTATTGACCAAGGGTTTACAAACCCTCGGGTTCCGGTCGACTTAGGAAGTTGACACAAGTCGACTACAGGTCGACTTTAGGAATCGACCAAGGGTTTTGACCCTTGGTTGATTTCCTTAGCTGGTCGATCGAGTGCAAAAGAGAGGGGATAAGGAGAATTTAGGATTTGAGGAGATTTATGAATGTGTGTGAAACTCCTTGAGGTTTTTTATTTATATAGGGCCGTGAGGAGGTTCTAGAATACTTGGAGATCAATTACTCGAGTTTGACAAAAAGTCAAACTCCCCTCCCCCTTTGTGGTTTTCGGCCGACGACCAAGGGTTGTTTGTTTGGTATTTTATCGTTTTATTACCCTCTAATATTTATCTAGGATAAACATTAGAGTTCGAGTAATTACTGTTTAGTCCCTTAATGAAAATAGCATTGTATTTTCATTTCCTCTTTTACCTCATTTCTTTTCGTAACTCGTTTCTCATTTATGCTTGCATTGTTATGTTTTATGTGCACCGTAGTGACCTTTTGGCATTTCTTGTGAACGCTAGATGTGAAAGCTGTTTTTTGATTGCACACAATCCTTTCAAGTTCACAATAATCGATTGGAAATCCTGTTGAGGCGGTAATCCTACCAACCTCGGTTCAATCTCTTGAGACTCCTCAAGAATTAACAACATTTCAAAAGGAACTAGAAGTTATAGATTCTACACATGATGTAAACCCGTGTGGTACTGATGTGAGTTAAATTACACATGTTTTTAATATAAAAAAACCCTCATAATAGTTAAATAAATAACGACAATGTGTAATTTTATTGCAAAAACTCTTGAAAGTTATTATTTTACCTTGCAGGTACAAAAGATTGAAAACGGGGAATTTCAAATGAGAAACGATCACGTTTGCACATTTTTTAGGTCCAAACGAAGCCCACTTGGAGTCACGAGCATACCGATAGAAAGAACACGAAGAAACGAGTCCAACGGATCTGACCGCGACCCATAAAATGGTCCAGTTCAGTTTATAGTGTCTAAAAGTCGAAAATGAACCAGTCCAATTGCATCTTATAAAGGACCACTTAGGTATATTAATCAAAAGTTATAGTAGCGCAGTTGGTGTTGATGTTTGTTAATTGTTTGCATACCCTGAGTTATGTGGTTCGAGTCCCGGGCCTATTATTATTTTATGAGTGTGCCACATCATCCCACAACAATGTCACCTGGACAAATAGTAATATGCCACGTGGCGAGCTTAAAGTTGTTATCATAGTATATCTTGGGTCAGAAGGTCTATCGCGAGAGGGGTTAATTTCTGCGCATAATCCGAAAGTTTAAGGTTATTTGTGTAATTTTTAGATGGACTAAAATTGTAAAAGTGAGCATTATATAAACACACTTCTCCTCAATTTTTTATCATTCTTCTCGTATCTTTTTTCCATTCCCTTAGTTAAACTCTTGTCATTTTTTATAGTAGTAATTTTTGTAAAGGTTTTAGTTATACAATAGCAACGTACTTTCTCTAAAGTTTCGTTTTGGTAAGCGAACTTTTTTTTGTTCTACTTAATGTAACGAACTTTCAAGTTTTGTGTTAATTTGCACCATCAAACTTGTTTTACCGGAATCAGCTATATTTTTGTTTCACTTAACGACCGTTTGCAACGTTAGGCTTTTTAGCCAACGAACGTTTGCAACGTTAGTCCTTTATACTAACGATTGTTTATTTTTTTTCCTAATTATTTTTAAATTTATACACGTTTTTATATACACGTTTTTATACAAATATTTTTATACATGCATTTTTATACACGCATTTTATACACGTTTTTATATACATATTTTTATACACGTGATTATACACATGTTTTTATACACATATTTTTATACACACATTTTTATATACGCATTTTTATACACGTTTTTATACACACATTTTTATACACATTTTTATAAACACATTTTATACACGTTTTTATACACACATTTTTATACATACAATTTTATACACACATTTTATATGTGTAAAATGTGTGCATTCAATTGTGTACACAAATGTGTATAAAACGTGAGTATAAAAACGTGTATATAAAATAGTTCACGTATCAAAACGGAACACTAGAAAAACGTTCACGTACCAAAACGGAACATTAGAAAAATTATTAAACATGCCACGTAGGTTTTTTTTCCGGTTTTATAACTCTTTTCCTGGTTGCCAGTCAAGGTTGGTGCAAATTAACACAAAACTTGAAAGTTCGTTACATTAAGTGGAACAAAAAAAAGTTCACGTACCAAAACGGAACATTTAAGAAAGTACGTTGCTATTGTACGGCTAAAACCCTTTTTATAAAAGTTGGTTTTGTTTATTAAAATTGTTAAGTTTTATATATTGCAAGTATGTTTTATTATTTTTACATTTTTTAGTATACCATCGTATCTCCTTTCTCTCTATTTTTCTCTTTTATAATAAGTGTTTATTAGCTTATTCATAGCTTATTAAGTACTTATTTTGCTTTTAAAGTGGCTTAAAAATAGTTTTATTTCATAAAAATCCCATCTTTTTATTTATTTATCTTACTTTTAGTTTTTAAATTAGATCTTGTAATTTTAAATCAATTTTAAATGTTTTAATCTTTTGGTGTTAAAAATGGTTTTTAGTTAAAAAGTTTTAATATTTTAATGTTAAAAATAGTTTTTAGTTAAAAAGTTTAAATCTTTAAATGTTAAAAATATTTTTAGATAAAAAGTTTTAATCTTTTAGTGTTAAAAATAGTTTTTTAATTAAAAATTAAAACTTGAGACTGGAGGACATCATCTATACTTCATTCCGAGCAAATATCGGGTTTTATCTTCTTACTCTCATATTTAGTTTATCATTTTTAGCTCTATATATTATTGTTTATTGCTTGCCATGTTTAACTTAATGATGTTTATTATTGTTATTAGCGTAGATTTTGTCATGAGCGAGTAGTTTATTTTTATATGTTTGTTTAGAAATTGATGGTTAGGACATTGTGATTAATTTGGGAAAGTTGTTGATGGTGAAATTAGTTATTAGTTTAGGTTAGTATATTGACTAGAGGTTAGGTTAGCCCTTTTTTGTAACGGGTAGTTTTTTTTTTGCGGATTTGAGCGTGGCTTGACCAAAATTTCTAGAACAGTCCGCCTAATCGGTTTTGGTGCCTTACTCCCTCCGTCCAAAATTATTGTCTTCTGACAAAAAACACACAGTTTAGGAAAAGTGTATTTATTACTGCTTTCTCTTTCTTACTTTTTGACAGAATAACAGTTTTACCCTTAGATAATTAGTTAAAGTATTTTTAAAAGTATGTATTATTAATTTCAATCAAGGGTAATATAGTAAACTTGATCAAATTTCCCTCTCTATTTTTAGTAGTGGACAATTAAATTAGGACATCCCAAAAAGGAAACATGAACAATAAAAATGAGACGGATGGAGTATTATTTAAGGGGAAACCTAACTCACGGTAAGGTGAGTAAGATGCGCATCAAATCCGCAAGACTAACCCTTACTAAAAAACGCCTAATTTAACCTAAGAGTCGATAACAGGAGACATGCAACCTTCGGTTTACTTAGATTGTTTTTATTCGATTTGACGGGCAAAAGCCGTTGAAAAGAATGGAAATTCTCTAGTAGTCAATATCTTAACTTAGATTATCAACTAATTGGTTTATTGTGTGCTTATATGAGTTTTTGATCACCAAAATAACTTTTTAAATTAATTGTAACATTTTAACCACCGTTTCTAGACAAGCATATTCCATTAGTATTCATCTTAGATCTTTGCCTATTTTCGTTCCTGTAGTTTATTATTTTAGAGTAGTCTTGCTTTAGAATTATTTCCCTTTCTTGCTTTTATATAATATCTTGTCTTCTAATTTAAAACTAACCAAAATTTAAGATAACTAAGCATAAAACAATAAACTTTTGATGTGATCTTCCAATTCATTCTTCGCCGAGGATACGACTCGGGGAGATTATATTTTTACCTTTCCTAAGGTGTTTATTTTATTTGCATGGGAATTTTTGACCGAACATCTACGACGGATCAGGTACATCCGAAACACCCGCAGTGTCGCTACCAGTTACAGATAGTTCAGAAGGATTGGGTGGAAATCCTAAGAAATATGTAACACTACCTATAGGTGAACCTCTTGAGACTCCTCAAGAGTTGTAAACGACTCTCACCAAATCGGAGGTAAATGCTACTAACAAAGATGTAAACTAAAGTGGTACATCTCTAACAGTTTAAGTATCTCAATCTTTTAAGATTTGGTACAAGGATCGACTGGAAATCCTAATGACTTGGTAAACCCATTGTCGGCAGGTGAATCCTCGCCAGGGTTGCAAACGAACTCTAGTGATTAGGAACAAGTACCAAAGGTCAATGATGTTGAAATGAAGATTCCTAAACCATCACCTTAGAATCATCCTTGAAGTACAACAACCACCTTCGCCTACACCGATAACTCATGATGAATAAGCTACCCATCCAACAACAACATCATTACCTATCTCCAATGTACTAACACATATGGCAAAAGCATATAATTCATGTTAGAAATAAAGAAATGTTCCACTTGTAAGCACTATTATAAAGTGCAGGGACTAAATATGTTAAGTAAGGAAAGTTTAGTCAACTAGCTAACCAAGGGCTATAAATAGTAATTTATGCCATGGTTAGATGTAACAACTTCATTTAATCAAAAGGCAAGTTAGGTAATTCTCTCTCTAAACACACACACTAATTACACCTTGATCTTCACACACTAATCATCAATCAAGATCTATTGGTTAAAAAAGGTAAATATATTAAACCTCTTTAAAAATTTTTAATTCTTATAGCTTAATTATGATGGATTAGGGTTTTAATAAAATAC
>BQNB010033372.1:25364-52390 GCA_026074375.1 Tanacetum coccineum
AACTAAAGAGATGTCACCATCCAAGACACAGGCGATAGAGACATGACAAAAGAGTCGTCACCTACATGCCAGAAACCGTACATCTTTATAGTGTTTCGACTAGTATAAATACCCCCGTATTTACTATTCAAGGGACAACATTTACTGCACACACATACTCACTTATTACTATAGCCTCCTCGGCTCCCACATATAGCCCTTTCGGCTCATACTCACATACTTACTCTCAGATGAAAATGATGCTTACTCTGACCTTGAAGAAGGAGAGATTCAACCAGAGGGTCTAACTAAGGAGTGTTTGGAAGAATTGAAGAAAGTTACCGAGGAACATAAGATGACATATGTAGAGGAAGACCAATCGAAGCTAATAAGGAAAAGTCACTTTAAACTTTTTTAGAAGCGAGGAAGAAAGAGATTGCATGATGGAACAGATTCACGATGCAATGAATGTGAAGGAAGGATGGGAACATTAAGACCCAAAGGATTATGACTTTAAAACCATTATGAACAACCTCTTTCTAATGAACGATATTCTACCTGTATACGGCCCTAGGAACGGAGCTCATCTTCAAGTCAGAGGCTATGGGAACTATGATTTGGCTTATCTTGTGAGAGGCAATAAAGGTAAGAAAAAGTATATCCTATCCATTGACTAAGTCCAAGCAATTGATTTCCCCGAGCCCTATATTGATGAAACTTGTGATAAGTTCAAGATTAATGTCATCGCAAAGTTTAAAAAGGATGCTTATCACGGAATTGAACATTGGCCTGGATTTTGAAGGAAATTTTACAAATTCAGACAAACAGGTTGGATGACAAAAGGGAGAAATGTGTATTCCAAGCATAAGTTTAGGAAAATCCTCCATCTAAAATGTGAATCACATGACGGGAATGATTTCCTAACAAAGATTAAAGTGTTACATGTTGATGGCAATACGTACATCTTCACAGCAGCAAACTTTAAGAATTTAAACCTTAACGACATAGAAGATTTGTTCCTACATAGAATACATAAGAGATGAGAGCCTCAAACCACTCTTCATCTACGAATTGTGGTCTCCTTAAAGATCTTCATGAGGGCTCTAGTACTTAAAACAAGAATCTCATATTTACAACTTGGGGTAGAAAGTTATCAATTCAGACATAACCTCACAAGACCAACATTGAACATACCTGGTATTATAAAATGAACCTTATTCTCTAGTCGGTGAACCAATGTTCGGGGTTATATACGAAAAGGGCATTAATGAGAAGAGGTTCATGTCACTTAAAGAAGTCCACGAGTTCTGTATCAGTACATTAGAATAAGTGAGGAATCATCTGCATACAATACTAAGGTGTTATTACAAATAATGTATAAAAACGTTATTTATATTTTTCGACTCCTCTACGTTTTGAAGATGACAAAATGTAAAACATTCTATCATAAAAATAAACGTAAAGAGGTTATTAGTTGTAAACTTCTATTTCGACGTAAATCACGTAAGGTATGTATAAACAAATCATTAAACATGATTAGTGATCAAAGTAAAACTCTTTGTAATATAACATTTTTATGAAAGTAAAAATATACAAAATATTTTTTAATTTAAAGAAATGTTTTAATAAAGTATTTAAAATTCAAATCTGGTTTTTTCCCAAAACAAAAAACTCTGGACCAGAAAATAATTTCCCCACAAAAAGACACAAATGGGATCGTCTACCTAGGGGTGGCCCCCTGATAGGAAGAATGTCCCCTAGATATATCTGGGACTGCCAGAACCACCCCCAGTGGACATTGCTTCTTCTTGCCTATAAATACTGCACTATTCCCTGACAAATCTATGACCTCTTTGCATACAGTTTTCAGAATTCTTTCTCTCTTTAAAACTTCTTACCTCTCTCTAAAATCTTTGATCACTATCTTGCTTAATATTGTTTAAATGATCCAATCTCTTCCTCCTCCTTCTTCTATCAAATGCAAGAGAAGAACACTCGTATTCGCCAAAAAACGAAGTGTTATAGATTATTGATCTTATCCTATCTTCTTCTAAGATTCAACCTCTATAGTTTCATTCTTGTGTAGTTGTGTAGATCCGGATAGTGTATAAATTTGAAAGTGTTAATTGTGTGTCGGTTAGTATTTTAGGCCTTAAAATACACTAGTGAAGGTGTAGATTGGTTCTAGATAAGATTAGGACTCGACATTTAGCTTAGTGTCGAAAATCAGGATAAGAGACATGTAACGGTTTTCTCCGCCTAAAGGAAGCTTGTTGACATAGTAAAATCTCGAGTCGAATACTCGGGGAGTGGAGTAGGGCGAAGAAGAGCTTCGTAGCAGAACCACTATAATTCTTGGTGTTGTGGTTTGATCGTTCTATCTCTTATCTCTCGTCCTTTTATATATAACATGCGGGGGGGAGTAGGGGAATTCCGATTTATAGTTTTATTTTATGTAAGTTAGAATATAGTGCTTTGTTCATATGTTTGTGTTGGTTTGGCTCTTAAAATATAGTAGTAGAATGAATTTGGGACATTCTTAATCTTGGGTCTATTTTTAGTTAATATTTAAAATTTGTTTCTTATTATTAAACTATTCAACCCCCCTTCTAGTTTCCACAATTGGTACCAGAAGTCGAGGTCACTCAAGATTTTTAAAATATATTGTATTTTAAAGCTTGGATCGATCTATGGATTCCGACAAATATCTAAAAGGGCGATCTATGCAAAGACAACCACTTTTCGAAACCGGCAGTTTTATTTATTGGAAAAATATATTCGAAACGTATGTGAAATCAAAAGATCTTAATCTTTGGCATGTTATTACTAACGGTGATTTTCAACCAATTCAAAATAATCCGAAAACCAAATTGGATGAGGTTGTCCCATTAGAAAAACAAAACGATGATCTTAAAAAGAGACTTGCGAAAAATAACAAAGCTAAAATGGTTATTTACAACGCTTTGCCTAGAAAAGAATATGAAAGAACTTTTATGTGTAATATGGCAAAAGAAATTTGGAAAACCTTGTTAATCACCCATCAAGGTAATAGTAAAGTCAAAGATAACAAGATTGACGTTTTGGTACAACAATATGAACAATTCGTCATTTTTGAAGATGAATCTATAGATAGTGCTTTTGCTAGATTTAATACTATTATTACTAATTTAAAAGCTCTTGATGAAGGTTACTCTAGCATGAACTATGTTAGGAAGTTTCTTAGGGCTCTACATCCTAAATGGAGAGCAAAGGTCACGGCAATCGAATAGTCAAAAGACTTAACATCACTATCACTTGATGAACTCATCGAGAACCTCAAAGGTCATGAGATAATCATCAAGAAAGATTCCAAAATAGTTAAAGCTAAAGGAGAAAGGAAATCCCTTGCTTTAAAGGCTAAAAAGGAATCTGATGATGAAGAAAGTTTGACTTCCAAAAGTGACGACGAAAAGTATGTCATGGCGGTTAGAGACTTCAAAAAGTTCTTTAAAAAAGAGGTAAGTGTGGAAAACTAGAAGGGGGGTTTAATAGTTTTACCATTAAATTTTCTTTTTAAAAGCTTAGATTTGAATTTATGTAAAATTGACGATATTGATGTTTGTATGATATAAGAAGTATGTATGAAGTGCAAGTGAAGTAAATAAAGAGTAAGAAAGATAAAACTGAGACACAAGCGTTTATAGTGGTTCAGCTACAAGGACACCTTCCTTGCCGTGCTCCACTCCTAGAGTCACCTACTCGAGAGTTAGTAAACAATAGTCACCGATTCCTTTATCCGGCAGAGAAGCCTCACAACATTGCTTACACTTTTTTAACGGTACAAAGCTAAATAACAGATTCTAACAAAGATAGAATCAACCCAATGCAATCACACTTCTTTTAAGAGGATGATGAATGATACTACAACTACTATATTATGTACAAGATACAGAAATATGATCTTGATAATGTGATGGAAAAGCGAAACAAGGCTGCTTGAACTTTGATCATCTTGTATGCTATTTTGGCAATTTCTTCCACGAAGAGAATTACCTACAAATGATGTATGAAACTATCTAGAACTGAAAATGAGATAATGATCAGATTATAAGAAATATAAGAATGAAAATTAGTGAGTAAAGCATGAGAAATGGCTTGGTATTTATAGGCATAATTTGGTACTGTAGCACGGTTCCGCTTGTTCCATCTGCAAGATGGAACCGGCCGTTATAAGCCTAAGGAACTGGCTGCCCTGTAGCATGGTTCTACCGGTCTTGGGAACCGGCCAGAGTAAAATCATGGAACCAACAGTTTGACATTTGTCATGTAACACGGTTCTGCCAGTTCTGGGAACCGGCCAGTTTAATGTTATGGAACCGGCAGTCTGACATACAATCCGAATTTTAGATTGCCAAATCTTAAAATATATTGTGTGATCTTGGTATATTTCCCAAAGATATGGTAAGATAATTATGTCAATAATATTTGTAATAAAAAAAGGAAAGTCTAAGTTATATAAAAATGTGTACTACTTTAATTTTTACTTAAAACGATTTGATGGATTTGTTATCGACAAAACATGAGGAAATCGTAGGATTGAAATAAACATTTTTATCGGTTTATCTGTATTAACAATCTTCCCCTTTTTGTTGATGACAAAACATAAAATTATTGGAAGTAAAATTTAAAGTTTTACAAAGAAATGTATTTTTTACTTCCCTTCTCCCCTTTTTGTCGAAACAAAAAGAAGTGTGAGTGAGTTAAATGCAATGAGATTCGATCCGAAGCGAGTCAAATGCAATAAAGAGAGTCGATTCATAGAGAATCAAGATGCAAAGCTCCCCCTTGATGGAGGCATCTTCTTAATGGAAGGGAATCATCCAAAGAGACGTAATGCTGCAAAAAGAATAGGGTTTTTGGCTTTAAATAGCCACGTACTTTCTTAAATGTACCCATATGGTACGTGTACTAAATTTATTGCACATATCATACACGAACTTTGGATTTCGTGTCAATATGGTACGTAAACTGAATTTTCCACCTGTTTAACAGGCTAAACGCTTACGTGGCATCCTAACACCATTCATCATCTTCTCAAATGTACCCATATGGTACGTGTACTAAATTTAGAATTTTTTTGCAAAACTTTTAAAAAATATTTTGTACTTTTTAAAACGTAAAATTGTATAAAATCGTTAAATTTTTTTGAATTTTTTAATTTTTTCAAAGGAAAACGTTTAGTTTTTTTTTTATATTTTAGATTTTTCTTAACTTTAAAAAATTGTTTTAACTTTTATAATTTAAAAAAAAAATGTTTTTATTTTTTCGAAGAAAACGGTAAAAATGTTTTAATTTTTTAAAATTTTCTTAACTTTAAAAATAATTCCGTAAGAAAAAAAATTCGATTATTTTAAAAAAAAATTAATTAATATTTTAAAAAGCACAATTTTGTTTAAAAAAAGTCTTAAAAGAAATTAATTTTCTTACGAATAATAATGTAAAAAAAAATTAATTTAAAAAGTACAAAAAATGTAAATTTGTTTACAAAATTAAGTTCTAAAAAAGTGCCATTTTTTTTTAATTTTGTAAAAAAAATTACTTTTTTCGAAATAATGAAAAAAAATATATTTAAAAAGTTAAAAAAAATTCCTAAAAAAGTAACCGGTTTTACAAGTAGCCGGTAATAAATGTACCATATTGACACGAAATGTAAAGTTCATGTACCATATGGATAATAAATTTAGTACACGTACCATATGGGTATATTTGGAAAAGTACATGGCTATTTAAAGCCAAAAACCAAAAAGAATATGTTGTCTAATATGGCTTAAGCTCCCCCTTGCTTTGAGAGTACCTACAAGACAAAAGGTTAGAAGCAAAAAAGAAAAATTGCTACTGTAGAACCAGCTCGGACGGTTCCTTCTGAGAAATGGAACCGTCTTTGTTGGACGATAGAACCGACCCCTGAACACGAAGTCAGGATTTTGACTTTTCGAAAAATGGTTAGTATAATCATGATCAGGATATTTTACAATAAGTAAACAAGCATGACATAATGATTCCAAAGAGAATTTATTCCTTGTAGTAAATATATCGACCATTTTAGAGACATTCGGTCTAATACAAAAATGGGAAAAACTAAGAACAAAGACAATCTCTAATATTGGAGAAAAGAAATACAATTTATTTATTTATTTTCTATACTAATTTAATGGTTGTTCTTATGGGAGAGAACATCAAGGCGCTCGAGAATGTGATTGAGGATGAACCTCATTTCATCACGTAGTTCATTGACAACCACTTGAGTGCGTTGACAATGATCGCAAAACATTTCATGAGTGAGCACGGGGAAGGGATTATTGGGTCCCAATGGCGGAAGTTGTGGTGGCAAAGGTGGAAGAGGTGGTTCCATGATGGGAAGAGGTGGTGGTTGGTTAGCCAAACGCTCGATTGTGTTAAATGAGGGTTGTGGTGGTGGTAGATTGGCGGTTCGTGGAGGAAATTCCTCAAGTGAATCAAAGAATAGGTGAGGAGATGTGGGAGGAGTAGAAAATATTAGTTTAATAGGGTCCAAGTTAATGGCTAGAGGAGAATATTGTTTAGACGGTTGAGATGGTGCCGTGGAGGAGAAGTCAATGATAGAGAAGTTGTCTTAGGAGTGTTCAAGAGTTTGCTTGGTGAGATTCCCTGGCGATGTGATAGGAGAAAGTGGTGGAGAAACAATGAGGCTTGACGGTGGAACTATTTGGTAATCCGTAGGTGGAGATAAATTTTGATAGGGAGGAGAAGCAGGTCGAGGGTTGACAAAGCAACACGTACGGACACTTAATCTAGCGGTATGTTTGAACTCATTAGCTGACTTCTTATCTTTGCTTGACTTTAGCATTGTAAGGTTAGTAAAATACTTGAAAGGGATGGGTAAAGGGATGTTTGGGACAAGGTAGCTATTTACAGTACAACAATTAGGATGATTAAATGCATTATCTCTTGTTTTGGTAAAGATCTAATGATTAGATTTTCCCTAAGGTCAACTTCTAAGGTCTACTTATCCGGTATAGGTTAAATTTGGTAGGAAAAAGTGCGATTTAAAGTTTAAATCCCGGGTTTAAACTGCTGTACTGTTCAGTCGGTTCTACCGGTTCCATGTGCAGAATAGAACTGGCTTCAATAATGAAGGGAATCGGCATCTGCAGAACTGTAGAAAATAATTTTGTTCTAGTGTGTGCCTATATGAAAACAATGTGAAGGTGCGATTATCTCGACTCAAAAGAAAATATAATAATGAGATAACCCAAATCTCCTTGATTTGATGTAGCTACGATTGAACGTACCCGGAAAACATATTATTTATATACTTCCTCAAGCGTTCAAGAGACATATGATGCATGAATGAAAACGCTTTTTTATTTTGTATTAAACAATGCAGCAATCATTTCGAGTATGTCCTAGTTGTGAGAAAGTATGCTTCATATTCAGGTTTTAAATGATGAAAACAAGGTTTAATCAATGCATATGCGCACATAGTAGTATATAGTAATGATACATATAGTAAAGTGATGAAAAATTACCAAATGGCTTATATTTGTGTCAAAGTAGAATCCTAGACTCAGAGAGAGGAGAATAATAAATCCGTACCTTGGTGGTTTATTAGGCGTTTGGTTCCATGAGTCCGAGACCAAGTCTAATAAGGTTGAAAGGTTCTCATTTGAGGGGTTTGGTTAAGATATCCGCAATGTTGTCTTCAGAGGAGACCTTCTCAATGGAGATGTTTCCTTTTTGTACATTATCGCGAAGGAAGTGATGTCGGATTTCTATATGTTTGGTACGAGAGTGAAGAACGGGGTTCTTGCTAAGGTCGATGGCACATTTATTGTCACAAAGGATGGGTACATCATCTAATTTGATATTATAATATACTAGATCTTGTTTCGTCCATAAGGCTTGTTGGCATGCTTTTTGGTGGATATGTACTTGGCTTTGATGGTGGAAATGGATAAGGCAGTTTGTTTCTTGGAGAACCACGATGTGAGACAACATCCTATGAATGTGCACACACCGCTTGTGCTTTTGCGATCGACATAGTCTCCTGCATGGTCAGAGTCGGCGTATACTATGGTTTCTACTCATGTTCCTTTGGGTTACCATAAACCTAAATGTGTTGTACCCTTAGTATATCTAAAAATCCTTTTTACCGCTTCAAGGTGTGAAGTTTTAGGATCTTCTTGAAAACAGGCGCATAAACAAACACAAAACATGATGTCCAGCCGACTAGCCGTTAGGTAGAGAAGGCTACCAATCATGCCACGATACTTTGTGTCATCAACGGATTCCCTATCTTCGTCCCGAGTGAGTTTTGTTTTGGATGATATAGGAGTTTTGATAGGTTTGGAATCTTCTAGACTGAATTTCTTGAGCATTTCCTTAATGTATTTAGATTGGTTGAAAAAGATGCCATCTTCGAATTTTTTGATTTGCAAACCAAGGAAGAAATTCAATTTAGCCATCATGCTCATTTCAAACTCGTCATGCATGATTTTAGAAAAATCATCACATAGGTCTTAACAAGTTAAACCAAAAATGATGTCATCCACGTATATTTAGACTATTATGATATGCGAATCTCTTTTCTTGGTAAATAGAGTGTTATCTACCAAGCTCATGGTGTACATATGACCGAGGAGGAAGGCTTTGAGTCTATCGTACCAAGCTTTGGGTGCTTGTTTAAGACCATAAAGAGGTTTTTTGAGTTTGAATACATGGTTAGGTTTTTCGAAATCGAAAAATCCGGGAGGTTGAGAAACATAGACTTCTTCGTTTATAAAACAATTAAGAAAAGCACTTTTTATATCCATTTGAAAAATTTTAAAATCATGTGCACAAGCATATGCAAGGAGGATTCTTATAGATTCTAGCCTTGCCACGGGTGCATAGGTTTCATTAAAATCTATTCCTTCTTGTTGATTATACCCTTATGCGGCAAGTCTAGCCTTGTTTATAGACACTACACCATTTTCATCTAATTTGTTTTTAAAGACCCATTTAGTACCAATTACGGTTTGGTTTTTGGGTGGAGGAACTAGACTCCAAACATCATTGGTTACAAATTGGTTCAATTCTTCTTGCATAGCCATAGTCCAACTTTCGTCTTTAATGGCTTCTTTAAATTTTTTTAGGTTCTACGGATGACACGAAACAAAAGAAGTTGCTTTGGTTTTGAACTTGATATCTTAAGGTTCTTTCGTTTAGATTACCTATGACCTTTTCTATAGGGTGATCTTTAGATTCTTTGATATTGACAATTTCTTTGTTTAATGGTCTATTTTCCTTATCATCTATATCTTCTATTTGATTTTCTATGACTTGACTTTCGATAATATCATCATCTACTAAAGGTGATGACTTAGGAGGAGGACTTTAATCGAATCTTATATTTAAAGATTCTTCAATCCCCATGGTTTCTTTGTTTAGTATATCGTATGCCTTACTATTTGGAGAGTAACCAAGAAAGACTCCTTCGGTTGATTTCGGGTCGAATTTAGTAAGATAATCTTTAGTATTAAGAATAAAATATCTACTACCAAATACCTTAAAATATTCTAATGATGGCTTCTTACCTCTGTAAAGCTCGTAAGGAGTTTTTCCAAGGAAAGGTCTAATTAAAATTCTATTTAGGATATAGGTCGAGGTATCTACGGCATTATACCAAAACTTTTGAGGGATAGATTGTTCATTAAGCATAGTTCGACTCATTTCTTGTAGGGTCCTATTCTTACGTTTAACTACCACATTTGATTGTGGAGTACGTGGAGCCAAAAAATTATGGGTGATACCGTTAGCATCACAAAATGCTCCAAATTGTACTTCATTATCAAATTCTCGACCATGATCCGTACGAATTGAAATAATGGGACAACCCTTTTGGATTTGAATTTTCTTACTCAAGATTTCAAAGTGGTCAAAAAATTCATTTTAATGTTTCAAAAATATAGTCCAAGTATATCTTAAGTAATCATTGACAATGACCAAAGTATAGAAGTTACCTCCATAACTTTGAACGACTAATGGACCAAACAAGTCCATGTGCAAAAGTTCTAGACATTTTGTAGTCGAAACCATGTTTTTAGCCTTATGGCTTGCGTGTACTTGTTTTCCTATGTTACACGCGTCACAAAAATGACTTTTAAATTTTAGGTTTGGTAAGTTTTTGACAAGCTCTTTAGATGATAGTGATTGAATAAGTCGCATATTGGTGTGACCCAATCTTTGATGCCATAAGGTCGAAGTATAATCCACCAAGGCTAGACAAAGACTATATTTAGGTGTATTCCCCATTTTCATTACGTAAAGGCTATTTTTTCTAATCCCTATTCCTATGGTAATGTCGTCTTTGAGGATTTTACTACTGGTCTCACTAAAAAGGACTATGCACTTTTTATCACAAATTTGACCTATGCCTAGTAAGTTAAAACTAAGATTTTCTACGTGACTAACATCATAAATAGTTAAAGAGTTATGAGTAATCATACCTTTCTTGATGAACTTGCATTTATTGTTACTTCCAAACACTACATTACCTCTATTTATGGCTTCATAGGTTGAGAAGAGTTCCTTGTTACCCGTCATATGTCTTGAGCATCCGTTATCCTTTATCCATTTATCGGATTCTAACTTGACTTTTAGGCGTATCTAGAATCGCAAAATACCTCAAGCATTTGGTCCTTAATATCTCATGGGTCCGTTTGCATTATACATTCCGTTTGGTTGGTTTATGTATGGGTATGGTGGACAAGGTCCCCAAGGACTAAAGTTAGGGGGTTAAAAATGATATCCGTGTTGTGTTGAGTAGTTCTAACCGACTTGGTGATAATCACTCTTAGGGTATAAGGCATTAGGTCTCCTATGTGGCATTTTAGGTCGTGTTTGGATTTTACTTCTTCCTAGTCCTTGACCTAGTTTTAAGGCTGGTGTTTGTTTCATATTAGTTACAGTAGCACTAGATGAAGGCTTCTTAGTTATTTGTACCGTACTAGTTCTTTTTATTACATGTGAGTCAAACTTTTTACAATCCTCTTCAGAGGGCCGGTTCCCTACGTCTAAACTGGTCGGTTCTCTTGCAGAGGGAACCGACTCAGCCGGTTCTACAGTGGGCATTTTCCTATTTTCTTGACTCAGTTTTCTTGTTTTGTGTTACTAGTTGAAGCTATATCCTCTGTGAATCCAAGCCCCGTCTTATCTTTATGTGTTCTTTGATTTTCAATCATTTCTTGCAAGAAGTGGCTACTATTTTCAAACTTAGCAAGTTTTAAAGAGAGTGACTCAATCTTGGAATGGAGTTTGGCACAAGATTCACATTCTACGCTAACTTCCTTGTTCTTCTCTAGTCGTTCTATCCTACTCTTAAGTTCACTAACCTTGTTGTCTAGGATTTCATTTTTAGTTTTTAAAAGTTTGTTTTTGTTTATTATCCTAAGACTAATTTTGCATAACTTGTTGTATTCATTTTGCAATGACTCGCTATCTAAGGATGAACTAATATAGTAAGGAGTATCGGATAGTACCTCATTGTTGTCGAGTGCCATGAGACATATTTCATCTTTCTTGGAGTCGTCTTCTTCTTCACTATCACTCCAACATCCTCTAACAAAAGCCTTTTGGTCATTAAAGGTGTGTTTGGAACAATCACTTATAAAGTGATTCGGGTCACCACACTTGAAACCCCTTCGCTCTTCTTTTCCCTTCTTCTCCTCCTTCATTTTTTGGATGTTCTTTTTGTCGTCGTAAGGTTGACGAACAAACTTTCCTCTTCTTCTAAAAAATTTCTTGAAATCTCTTACGGCCATGGCATACTCTTCATCACTACCCAAGCATGACTCCTCTTTGTCACTTGATACTTTCCTTGCTTTTAAAGCAAGAGATTTGTACTTTTCCTTCATGATCTTAAAATCCTTCGAGTCCTTCTTGGGCACGACCTCATAGAATTTTAAGTTGCCGATGAGTTCATCTAGAGTAGTGTCAACAAGTCCTTAGATTCTTCTATCGCCGTCACCTTGGGACGCCATTTAGTAGGAAGAGCTCTTAGGAATTTCCTAACATGATTACGACTTGAAAAAGATTCGTCAATTGCTTTTAAATATGTAATAATAGTATTAAATCTAGCAAATGCGGAATCAATGGTTTCATCGCCGGAAATAACAAATTCTTCATATTTTTGAACAAACAAATCTATTTTATTATCCTTAACTTTTTGTTACCTTGATGAGTGATTATAAGTGAGAACCAAACATCCTTAGCGGTTTTACACATGAATATTATTTCATATTCCTTTTTAGGTAAAGCATTGTATAAAACCATTTTAGCCTCATCATTTTTAGAGATCATTTTCTTATGAGACTCTTTATACTTTTCATAAGGAATGAACTCTTCCTTATCGGTATCCTTATTTTTAATGGTAGGTTTGTAATCACCATACACTATAATATGCCAAAGATCAATATCCTTAGATGTCACATAAGTTTCAAATCGATTTTTTCAATATATAAAGCAGTTTGCCTCAAAGAGAGGTGGTATTTGCATAGATTGACCCTCTTTGTAGTTTTTTGAATCCATTATCGTTTAAAGCTATAAAATACAATATATTTTAAAAAACTTTGGTAACCTAGATCTTGATGCCAATTGTGGAAAACTAAAATGGGAGTTGAATAGTTTTACCGTTAAATTTGCTTTTTAAAAGGTTAGATTTGAATTTATGTAAAGTTAACGATATTGATGTTTGTATGATATAAGAAGTAAGTATGAAATGCAAGAAAAGTAAATAAATAGTAAGAAAGATAAAACCAAGACACAAGCGTTTATACTCGAGAGTTAGTAAACACTAGTCACCGATCTTCTTTATCCGGCGAAGAAGTCTCACAACGTTGCTTACACCTTTTTAACGGTACAAAGCTAAATACCGGATTCTAACAAAGGTAGAATCAACCCAATGCAATCACACTTCTATTGAGAGTATGATGAATGATAATACAACTACTATATTATGTACAAGATACAGAAATATGATCTTGATAATGTGATGGAGAAGCAAAATAAGGTTGCTTGAACTTTGATCGTCTCGTATGCTATTTCGGCAATTTCTTCCACGAAGAGAATTACCTACAAATGATGTAGAAAACTATCTAGAACCGAAAATGAGAGAATTCTCAGATTATAAGAAAGATAAGAATGAGAATTGGTGAGTAAAACATGAGAAATGGCTTGGTATTTATAGGCATAATCTGGTACTGTAGCACGGTTCTGGCGGTTCCATCTGCAGGATGGAACTGGCCGTTATAAGCCTAAGGAACCGGGTTCCTGTAGCACGGTTCTACCGGTTTTGGGAACCGGCCAGAGTAAAATCATGGAATCGGAAGTCTGACATTTGTCCTGTAGCACGGTTCTACCGGTTCTGGGAACCGGCCAGTGTAATGTTATTCTAACATACATCCGAATTTTAGATTGCTAAATCTTAATATATATAGTGTGATCTTGGTAGATTTCCTAAAGATATGGTAAGATAATTATGTCACTAATATTTGTAATTAAAAAAAGGAAAGTCTAAGTTGTATAAAAATGTGTACTACTTTAATTTTTACTTGTAACGATTTTATGGATTTGTTATCGACAAAACATGAGGAACTCGTAGGATTGAAATAAACGTTTTTACCGGTTTATTTGTATTAATAGTAAGTTCGTAATACAACCATGGAATGACAAAATGACATTCCAAAGAAGCCGAGACGACAAGAACGACAAAAGTGATAGGAAATGTTTTAGATGCCAAAACTCGAATCATCTTATCAGAGAATGTCTGAAACCATCGAGAGACAAGAACCAAAAGGCTTTCATCAGAGGTTCTTGGAGTAATAGAGGTGAGGAAGATGATGAAAAGGCTAAAGATGAAACTTGTCTCATGGCTCATGCATCTAGCGAGGTACATTCTGAATCCTCTTACTTTAGTGATGAGAACTCATCAATAGATGATCTAATTTTAGATAGTGAATATAATAAGTTGTGTAAGATGAGTCAAAAAATAATCACTAAGAACAAACATCTAAAAGTTATTACGAATAGTCTAGAAAATGAAATTAGTGAGTTAAAAGAAAAGTTGTCTAAACTCGAGTACAACTTGTCAAACACTTAAAATTGACAACGAAAAACTTAAAGAGGAAGCTCTAAAGCTAACTCAATTTCAAAAGAGTACACGCTCTCCAAATGAAATGCTTAGTATTTAAAAACCCTCCGAAGATAAATCATGTCTAGGATTTAACTCATTTGAAGCATCAACAAGCGGGACTAAGAAAATAGAATTTGTGAAATTACAAAATGAAACGTCCTCTGGTGGCGGCCCCCTGATTGCTGATGGCGGCCCCCTTAGTGTACAAACAGCCCCTAAAGTAAATCAGGGACCGCCGGTCTGTTCATCAAAAAATAGAAAATCTGTTTCTTTTTTAAAAACTATTTTGGGTCCTAGACCAAAACACATGATGGTAAATAATGTTAAAATTCTCGTTGCTAGTGATGATGAGGATAAAAAGTTTTATAAACCTTCTCTAAAACCCAGATTTAGATTTTATAAACCAAACTTTAGGTCAAAAACTCCACTTCCTAGGAGAATAAATAATTCTTATCCTCGATCTAGAACTTCGCAACCAAAAAGAAATATTAGACAACAAAATCATCCAAATGGCTTTCCCGTAACTTGGAATAACTTCCAACCTCAAAGTTACATGCCATGGGGAATGTGTCCTCCATTTCCACATCCCAACCAAATGCAACAAATGCAAGAGATGTTTAATGCTAACAACTTTGGACACATGAGATATTGAGGACCAAATGTTTAAGCTATTGTGTTATATAAATAGATATGCCTTGGGATTAATTTGGAGCCCGACGAGTGGATAAAAGATAGCAGATGCTCTAAACACATGATGGGCAACTAAAATCTCTTCTCAACTTACAAGGCATACAATAGAGGTAATGTCATTTTTGGTAGTAATCTTCACGGTAACATGATTGGCAAAGGTACGATCTCTAATGACTCTCTTAATATAGAAAATGTAAAGCATGTAGATAATTTAAGATTTAACTTGCTAAGTATAGGTCAAATATGTGATAATAAATGTATAGTAATATTCTCTAAACATGATAGCGAAATTACTAAGGATGAAAAATTCATAGGTAGAGGTATTAGGAAAAGCGGCTTGTATGTGATGAAATTAGGAAAGAAGCTGAAAGACAAAATTTGTCTTATAACGATTGTAGAAAACTCCACTTTGTGGCATAGTAGATTAGGTCATGAAAATATGCGTCTAATTCAATCGTTGGCATCTAAGGAACTAGTTAGGAATTTACATAAGCTTAGATTTGATCAACATTTTGTGATGCTTGCAAAATTGGAAAACAAGCTCACGCTAGTCACAAATCAAAGAATATAGTCTCAACGACTAGATGATTATAACTCCTTCACATGGATCTTTTTGGTCCATCCGTCGTACGGAGTTATGGAGGAAACCTCTATACCTTAGTACTAGTAGACGACTATTCTAGGTATACATGGATAAGATTTCTCAAAACCAAAACCGAGGCTTTCGAGAAATTTGAAATCTTTAGCAAAAAAATTCAAAACCAAATAGGTTGTTCAATAGTGTCAATTAGGACAGACCACGGTAGGGAATTTGATAATGAAGTGCAATTTCGAGAGTTTTGTAATGCCAACGGTATTACACATAACTTCTCGGCTCCACGCACTCTACAATCAAATGGCATGGTAGAAAGGAAAAATAGGACTCTACAAGAAATGAGTAGAATAATGTTGAATGAACAATCTTTACCATAAAAGTTTTGGTTTAACGCCATGGATACTTCAACCTACATCCTTAACCGAATCCTAATTAGAACCATCTTAGGAAAAACACCATATGAACTCTTGAGAGGTAGGAAACCTACTCTTGATTACTTCAAAGTGTTTGGAAGCAAATGCTTTATCCTAAAAACCAAAGATTACCTCACCAAGTTTGACCCACAGTCATACAAAGGTGTTTTCCTAGGTTACTCCTAAAATAGCAAGCATGCATCATTCTAAACAAACACACCATGAAAATCAAAGAATCACGCAATGTGAAATTTGATGAAATTCCTCCACCATCTAAAACATCACCCTTGGTGGATGATGACTTAGATGAAAAATAAGCAATTAAGGTTACTAAAAAGAAAAACCTAGAAAATGACATTGAGGATGAAACTTTAGAAGTTGACGAAATAGTCAACATTAGGGAATCTAAGAACCATCCATTAGACAATGTCATAGGAAACCTTAACCAAAGAACCCATAGGTCTTAATCCCAAAACCAAAGTAACTTCTTTTGTTTTATATCAACATAGAACCAAAGAATGTGAATGAAGCCTTAAAGGATAAAAGTTAGATAATTGCAATGCAAGAAGGATTAAATTAATTCATTGCAAATGATGTTTAGAAGTTAGTACCACACCCTAAGAGTACAACAATTATAGGAACTAAGTGGGTGTATAGAAATAAGTTAGACGAGAACTGTATCGTATCTCGAAATAAAGCTAGGTTAGAAGCTCAAGGTTATAATCAATAAGAGGGCATCGATTATGATGAAACTTATGCCCCTGTAGCTAGATTAGAGTCCATTAGGATTTTATTAGCCTATGCTTGTGCCTTAGATTTTAAATTATTCCAAATGGACGTAATAATGCATTTCTAAATGGTTTTATCAATGAGGAGGTATACGTGGCACAACCTCTGAGATTTATTGATTTCAAAAAACCTAATCATGTTTATAAACTCGAGAAAGCTTTGTATCATCTTAAACAAGCTCTTAAAGCATGGTATGATAGATTAAAAGCTATTCTTATTAAACATGAATATAACATGGGAATGGTAGATAACACACTTTTTACAAAGAAGAAAAGTTTAAATCTCATCAATGTTCAAATATATGTCGACGACATTATATTCAGTTCGACTTGTCAAGAAATATGTGATGACTTTGCCAAGATCATGCATGATGAGTTCGAGATGAGCATGATGGGTGAACTAAACATCTTCCTTGGATTACAAATAAAAGAAATGGAAGATGGCATCTTCTTTAATCAATCTAAATATATTAAAGAAATGCTTAAGAAATTTGTCTTAGAAGATTCTAAACCAATGAAAACACCCATGCCCTCGGATACGAAACTCATGAAAAACAAAGAATATGAGTCCGTAGATAGTACAAAGTATCGAGGCGTGATATGTAGTTTAACGACAAGTAGGCCCGATATCATGTTTAGTGTCTTCATTTGTGCACGCGTCCAAGAGGATCCTAAAACCTCTCTTCTTGAAGTGGTTAAGCGTATCTTCCGATACATTAAAGGCACTACCCGTTTAGGATTATGGTATCCTAAGTGGATCGGCATAGAAACCGTATTACATGTCGACTCTAATCATGCAGGAGATTATTTCGACCGAAAAAGCACTAGCGGTATTTGTACGTTCGTAGGATGTTTTCTAACATCGTGGTTCTCGAAGAAACAAACCGCTCTTGCTATATCCACGACCGAAGCCGAATACGTAAGCGTTGGAAAGACGTGTCAACAAGCACTATAAAAGAAACAAGCTCTTATCGACTATGACATTTGACTTGACGACGTTCCGATCATGTGCGACAACAAAGGCACGATTGACCTAAGCAAAAACCCGATGCAACACTCGCGGACAAAACCCATCGAAATTCGTCACCATTTCCTTCGGGACAATGTCTAAAATAAGGAAACATCTCTATCAAAAAGGTATCGTCTGAAGATAACATCACCAACATTCTCACTAAACCTCTTAAACGCAAATCATTTAATTATCTTCGTCTTGGTTTAGTAATGATGAAACACATTTCGTATATTAATCTCTTCTTTCTTCTAAGTCTTGATTCTAGTCAAAGTTCCATTCCATGTCATTACAACTTAATTACTTCATCCGAAGTATTTTAGCATTTTTAATTAGTGAAATGAAAATTAAAATGTCACTCCTTTCGTAAAATTTGTCAAAAACTAAGTCCAAAACACCTATGTTGGTGTCGGCCTCCATAAATCAAGCGGCTCTCTGATTAAATCAGGCGGCCCCATATATTAATGGGACCATCGACAGAATGACCCTTAAGGTCTGACCATATTTTTAAAACACAAAAACAAACAACCCCTTCTTCCTCCTACATGTGACTAACAAAGAACAAAACCACCAACCCTTAAAATCCACCATTAAAACTCAAATTGAAGAAGAAATGAACATCAAATATCATCCACAACATCATAATCATCAAAAGTTATAAGTGATCTCATCATCTTCTTCTCAAATCTGAGTCTAGGGTTCTATTAAACACAAAATCAAAAATTAGGGATTTTTATTTTTTCAAGTATTATTATGCAATTAAGACTAGAATAACACAATGTTTAACTACTATGCTTCCCATAGATGTAGGATTTGCATAATTGAGTGTTCTTGGAAGAATTTTTCAACATGAACAAAACCCCAATTTACTCTCAAAAATTTCTCACGTTAGGAACATCATAAAATTGTTTTAATGCATTGTTAATACTTTCCAAAAACATTTTTCACACATGCATAACGAAGTGTTTGGGTTAACTCATAAGTTTTGATTAGAGTCGAGTTAACTACCACTCCACAAAGTAGTGTTTGGGTTAAATCAATCGAGATATATAGTCAATATATATATTCGACATGTTTGGATGAGCAAAATTAAACAAAGTAGTGTTTGGGTTAACTCATAAGTTTTGATTAGAGTCGAGTTAACTACCACTCCACATGTGTTGCATATAGATAAACATTAGGAAATAACAATCAATACCTTAATGCTTACATCAAAATCTTTGTTGTCTTGTCAATAGGAAAAATCATGTCTCAAGAAGAAGTTGACTATAGCAAAGTCTATATTCCACAAATCTCTAAGGAATCATATCTCCTTAGTCATCTTCAACCCATAATTTGAAATCTAGAGTCTAGGACAACTCACGAAGGACGTTTAGCTACTCTGAAATTCATAAGTCATTATAATATTCACACAATGTTTCAAGTCATTCAACTTCAATGTCTATACGATGTTGACGAAGAAGTATATCCTAGATTCTTATTGGAATTTTATTCTTTGGCTAAACTTATAAGAAACAATGAACAAACACTTTCTCTAAAATTTTAGGCATTAAAAAGAACATTTCAACTCTCTCTTGAATCCCTTGGTCTCATTCTTCAAACCCCACTAAAAGGAGATTGTGTCTATTCGGAAGACTACTCTCTTGAGTCTCTAAGTACTAATCAAGAATTAAATAAAATTCAACACCAAATGAAATCATATACTTTATTGCAATCAATGGAAAAACCAAAGTCCTAAACAAAATTCACAAAATGAACTCCGTCATGACATGAGATCTTGGTATGAAATCATCCAAGATAATGCTTTTGGTATTGGAGAAAAGTCTAATTATCTTTCCGCATCTTCATGGCACATGATATATTGTATCATGAGGAGCATAACTTATAATTTTTCTTACCTCTTGGCCAAACAAATTGTAAGCATTAAAAATCAACCTAACTCTCTAATGCCTTATGGTACGTTGCTAACTAGTCTTTATAACTACATCATTCTAATAAAACCTCACCTCCAAAGATCCAAATACATTGTCTACCCTCATTTCATGGGAACTTAGGAGCGTTCCAATCAGTTTTACGTCAATGCTTCAACATCAACAAATGAAGATGAAGTTGACGATTAGGAGATCATAAGTGTCGTTTAGGATAAATTTATCTTAACATGCTAGCTTTTAATTTACCCGCTACTTAGATACTTTGGTGCATACTATTGTGATTTGTCTTAGATGATTATCGCATATTTATTATCACTAAGTTATAATGCATGCTTGATATTTCCTATCGCCCACTATGCTTACATAAATTAAGTTAGACTAGTTTTGTATGTTATTTGCTATTTAGCTAAATTAGTTGATTCTTGGAAAATAGGAATAACTACAAACAAACATATCTAGCCTTCTGCTTTCTGCACAAAATTGAAAAACAAAAAATGCTGGGAAAATTATGTAATCCTCAGAAATCAGTCCCCAAAAACATAAGACGGCTCCCAAATATATATTTTTAGCAGGGTCACAAAATTTTTATTGTTTCCTCTTTTTCTGCCACTTTGACCCTCTCTATATTAGCCTTAGCTTGCCTTTCTCTGTTTAGACAAACACTTTTTGGAACCATTGTTCATCAAATACCATGCTTTTCTAAAACTACATCACCTCCTCCATTATATAAACTCATCATCTTCTTTATTCTTCATCACCTTATCTTCTTCAATCCTATTCTTCCAAATTCATCATGTCTTCATCTTAAAACTCCTATTATGACTACTCGAGAAAACACCGAATGTCCATAATTAACACTAGGAGACACACATATTTTTACCACCTTCACCTGCTCTATCACATAATGCTTCACCACTACTCTCTCCAAGAGCTACCAACTCTCTATCTCTATCTCTATCTTGACCATTATAAAATCCCCTTAGGGATCAAATAGTGAATGAAATCAATTAGCTTCATCACCTATAAAATCTCATTGATATCAACCTTCAACATGCAATAAATATCTCCACTCAAACACCTCCATCACCACCCTCTCCACTACCATCATTATATCATCCAGCTACTCTTGACCAAGTCAACTTTCACTTGAGTTTTCGTCATTGTTGCATGTACACCTAAAATCAATTTCATTCATTAAGAGATGAGCTCATCCTCATCCAATTCCTTCTCACTTGTCCCCTTGCTTGAGTTAATGCTCTACCTATCAATGCCTCACCAACTTATCCTCTATCACCTCGTCAAATTAAACATTCTTATATGTTTAAATTTCTCTAAATAAATGACCACCCATCTTTTAGTTAAAGCATTTCCTAGACATCAAGAATCAACTAGTCTAGCTCTAGTTTAGGATGTCTTTTCATATTATGCTTTTATGCTTCATTACTAGTCTTGTAATATTCATACTTTTCAAGTATAAATTTATTTTATATTATGAATAAATGGCTTTATTCTAGTTTAATTTAGTATGATGGGTGATTTGAGTGCTTATTTATGTTGGCTATTTCTATTCCTTTAGGCCATCTTTATATATATTTATCGTGTGCTACAAGTTAGTCATCTATATATTGCACTCGTTCCTCGAACTCATTTTTGTAGCAAAATACCATAGCTCCATCCCTTGGTGCCCCAAGCGAGGGGGGTATCCATCAAAGGGGAGCTTTCGCATCGTCGACTACTTTCTCTTCTCTACTCGACGATCAACTTTTTGATTTGACAAAAAAGGGGGAGAAATGGATTAAAACTCATTAATAACTTGTAAATTTTATTTTTATGTAAAATGAGTTTATATTTTGTCATCATCATAAAGGGGGAGATTGTTAATATAAATAATGTCTAAAACGTTATTTATATTTTTCGACTCCTCTACGTTTTGAAGATGACAAAATGTAAAAACATTCTACGATAAAAATAAACGTATACACGTTATCAGTCGTAAACTTCCATTTAGACATAAATCACTTAAGGTATGTATAAACAAATCCTAAAACATGATTAGTGATCAAAGTAAATCTTTTTGTCTTAAACATTACATTTTTACAAATGTAATATAACATTTTTATGAAAGTAAAAATATACAAAATATTTTTTAATTAAAAAAAACATTTTAATAAAGTATTTAAAATTCAAATTTAGTTCCCCCCCCCCCCCCCAAAAAAAAAGAAAAATCCGGACCAGAAAATAACTTCCCCACAAAAAGATAAAAATAGAAGCGTCTACCTATGGGCGGCCCCTAATAGGTAGAACGGCCCCCAGATATATCTGGGACCGCCAGGACTGCCTCCAGTGGATGTTACCCCTTCTTGCCTATAAATATTGCTCTATTCCCTGGCAGATCTGTGACCTCTTTGCACACAGTTTTCATAATTCTTTCTCTCTCAAAAACCTCCTACCTCTCTCTAAAATCTTTGATCACTATATTGCTTAATATTGTTTTAAGTGATCCAATATCTTCCTCCTCCTCCTTCAATCAAGTGCAAGAGAAGAACACTCATATTCGACAATAAACGAAGTGTTATAGATTAGTTATCTTCTTCTATCTTCTTCTAAGATTCAAATTCTATATTTTCGTTCTTGTGTAGTTGTGTAGATCCGGATAGTGTATAAATTCGGAAGTGTTAATTGTGTGTCTGTTAGTATTTTAGGCCTTAAAATACATTAGTGAAGGTGTAGATTGGTTCTAGCTAAGATTATGACTCGATATTTAGCTTAATGTCAGAAATCAGGATAAGCGACGTGTAACAGTTTTCTCTGTCTAAAGGGAGCTTGTTGACATAGTGAAATCTCGAGTCGGATACTCAGGGAGTGGAGTAGTGCAAAGAAGAGCTTCATAGCCGAACCGCTATAATTCTCGGTGTTGTGGTTTGATCATTCTATCTCTTATCTCTTGTCTTTTATTTATACTTCATATTTACCATTTATATTCTTATTGTATAGTAGTTAGATATATTGCTTGTTCATATTGTTGGTTGTTCTCACATATAGTCGAAACCAACGTTAATATAACCAAAGTTTTAAAATGGCAATTAACTTGTATACTATCCAACCCCCCCTCTTCTAGTTTCCACATAAGGGATAATACTTGCCACATAACAAAGCCTCAACTGTCAATAGTATAAGTGAAAAAGTATGGTCACATGCAAGACGCCATAGTGAAGCGAATCAAGTTCAGACACTAGATAAAAAGTTTTGAAGGTTAAGTTGAAGGAAGAGTGATCAAGCGAGGAGAGATCTTCAAGCCTCGACCGGATTGATCACCCTTATGGGGAGATTCTTAGCCTCGAAAAGTAGCGATCATTAGACTACTTATCGATTATGTACACCTTGTAATAGATTAGTAAAGCCCACGGGCTTAAGGCCCATTGTGGCACATTCTCTTGTAATATATACGCCACTCCCACATAAGTGAGGGGTTGGACACTTCATTTGAATAAAACGTTTCACCTAGTTCTTCTCATTTTCTCTCTAGTATTTCTTTATCTAACTTTCTCTCTCTAAAACCTACATTGATCTTTGTGTGATTCTTAATACCGTGTGGTGACAACCATTGGAAAATATATTTTTTTATCAAAGTCGTAAACTTTTATGCTCATCGATTTTTCAATATTCGTTAATGGTTTCGTCTGGTAAAGTTTTTTGAAAGAATTCTATAAAAACTTGAGACCAAATGTGAATTGGGAAATAAGAAACTACTGAAAAAGATATTTCGGAAAAAAGTTTGTTTGATGAAAAAAGTCTCGTACTTTTATGTTATTTGTATTGCTTATCAACAGTTTTGCTTAATAAAATTATTTGGAAGATTTTATGAAAATTGAAAACAATGATGAGTTGCGTTCAAAAATCATTGAAAAGGAATTCAAAAAGAAAAACTTTTACATTATTTTATGGGTTAAAGCCATTAAATACCAACGTATATTCCAAAATAACCCAAGTTAGATAAGTTACTTTTTTATTAACTATCTAAGTAACGAAACTTGTCGTAACCAGTAAAAATTACTAACATGACCTGTTGAATATCCACGTCATTAATTGGAGTTGCACATGTGTTCGAAATTCCACATAGATTTCTTATTAATTTGACCTTTTTTTACGTTTTCTACTTTTGTATGTTTTTATACGTTTTCATACGTTTTATCTGTTTTTGTACGTTTTCGTTTGTTTAGGAACGTTTTTGTACGTTTTCAAACGTTTTATCCATTTTTGTCCGTTTTCGTACGTTTTCATATGCTTTTATCCGTTTTTGTACGCTTTGGTTCCTTTTCGAATAATTTTATAAAAGTTAATGGTTTGGTCTGGTAAAGCTTTGCGTAGAATTCTATAAAAAATTGAGACCAAATGTGAAGTTGGAAAAAAAGGAAATACTGAAAAGATATTTCGGAAAAAAGTTTGTTGATGGTCTTAAACATTTATATTATTTGTATTGCTTATCAAGAATTTTGCTTGATAAAAATATTTGAAAGATTTTACGAAAATTGAAAACAATGATGAGTTGGGTTCAAATATCATTGAAAAGGAATTCAAAAGAAACATGTTTACATTATTTTATGGGTTAAAACCATTAATTACCAATGTATTTTCCAAAACAACCCGATTTAGGTAATTTACGTTTTTATTAACTATCTAAGTAACTAAACTTGTTGTAACCTGTAAAAATTACTAATATGACATGTTGAATATCCACATCATTAATTTGAGTTGCACATGTGTTCGAAATTCCACATAAATTTCTTATTAATTTGGCGTTTTGGTACGTTTTGTACGTTTTATATGTCTTATCGGTTTTTGTACGTTTTCGTTCATTTTTAAACATTTTTGTCCGTTTTCATACATTTCGTATGTTTTCATATGTTTTCATCCGTTTTTGTACGCTTTGGTACCTTTCTTATGCTTCCGAACGTTTTCATACGTTTTAAGTTTCATACGTTTTCTTACGTTTTCATATATTTTTATCCGTTTTTGTACGTTTTGGTACGTTTTCGAACGTTTTGTTAACTCTTCATACGTTTTCTTCCGTCTTCGTATGTTTTCTTACGTACGTACGCATTTTTATACGTTTTTGTACACTTTTATTCATTTTTTGTACATTTTCATATTTTTCTACATTTGTGTACAATAAACTCATTTAAATGTACAAAACGGATAGAAACGGATGAAAACGTGAAAACGTATAAAACCGTATAAAACAGATGAAATCGTATGAAAACAGACAAAAACGTATAAAACCGGATGAAAACGTTCAAGAACGTATTAAAATGTATATATATGTACAAAAACGTTTGTAAGCATACAAAAACATATAAAACAAATGAAAATAGATAAAAATGTATGAAATGTATTAAAACAAATGAAAATGTACAAAAATGTATGCAGTCGTACAAAAATGTATGAAAACGGATGAAAAAGTATAATAACGGATAAAAACGTATGAAAACGTATAGAAACGGACAAAAACGTATAAAAACAGATGAAAAAGTATAATAACGTTAAAAACGTATAAAACGAATGAAGACGTATGGATGCGTAAGAAAACGTAAAAAACGTACAAAAGAAAATGGAAATCCATAGGCAAAATATAAAGGGGAAGGTTAAATGGTTATTTCATTTTCGCCAGGGGTTGAATTTGCAATTATAATTATTTATGTAAGCCAAAAAGTGAATATATATATATATATATATATATATATATATATATATATATATATATATATATATATATATATATTAGGTGCTAATTAATTTTATCTATTGGTAGAAAGTCGTTATATTTTTCATATTGTAACAAATTTAAAAGTTAAGTTACCTAACTAGGGTTATGTTAGAAAGTACATTAATATTTAATGGTATTAACCCTTATTTTATTGTTGTTAGACTTTACGCATTTTTTTCATAACCAAAATTCGTAATTATAAAATAAAACATTTTTGCGATTTTTGATAATTTGGTGTCCCTTTGTTGTAATAAAGTTTTAAAATTTTTGGAGAACCTTTTCTATTTAGGTTTGTCAATTGGTAGAATGTGTTGGAAATTTAGTGCAATTATGGGAATCAGATCATACTTATAAATGAGTTTGGAGGTACGAAGTGTACACCCATTAAGTCACTGATTTTCCCTGACTCTTTTAGTGGTTAGAATTAAATTGGTGGTTATAAACATTTAAGTGGCAAGTTTTACTACATCAAATGTTTTGTAACAACTTTTGCCTATTTAACTGGCAGATTTGACTGCATTAATAACCATATATTTAATTTGGTCATGTAATCACTAATTCCTAAATTATGGAGAATAATTATGGAAGAGATTAATTGGCCATTAATCTTTCATTAATTCCATGAATAAGTTTTGAGTAAATCCTCTATAAATAGGGATCACAATTGCGTGAAAAAACACACAGAAAACAAAAACACATAGAAACGCAGGGTTCTTGATCTGTGCTAGAACAAGAACAAACACTTGGTTTTATCCCAAGGAGGTATTCGTGATACCCAGGCATAGGGTCGAATAATATTCTTTGGAAAGTGATTACACGACTTCAAGTGATATCGGGTAACCATCTTTGGTAATTAGCAAGGCTATTGATTGTCTTCACCCTGATCTGGGATTCACAACAACTAACAGTCAAAGAATATTACTTTGTGATAATCAATGACTGTTGCTGCTATGAAACACATGGCTTCAAACTTTGCCAAGCTTGACAAGTTTGAAGGGGTGAACTTTAGAAGATAGCAAAAAAAGATGCACTTCTTGCTTTCCAGCATGAGTGTGGTGTATGTGTTGACTACTCATATTCTTGAAGATGGTGGTGATGATTCAACCATGGAACAAATCAGGAAAAGGGCCAAGTAGGACAATGATAACTATGTCTATAGAGGTTTAATCCTCAATGGTATGTCTGGTCCTTTATTTGATATTTACCAAATTCTTGAATCTAGAAAAGAACTATGAGATTCCTTGGAAGCCAAATTTATGGCAGAGGATGCATCAAGTAAGAAGTTCCTTTTTAGTAATTTCACCAATTACAAAATGACTGATTCAAGACCAGTTATGGAACAATACAATGAACTTCTTGGAATACTTGGTAGATTTACACAACATAAAATGAACAGGGATAAGGCTATTCAAATCTCTTGTATCATTGATAACTCCCTCCTTTTTAGAAAGATTTCAAGCATACCTTGAAACATAAAAAGGGGGAGATAACTCTTGTTGAGTTGGGTAGTCATCTGCGCATTGAGGAGTCCCTCAGGGCGCAGGATAGTGACAAGCTAAAGGGCAACAATGTTACTGGTCCATAGTGATTGGACGTGATTGTGTAGATCTTAGGTTTAGTTCTGGAAAGATTGTTTCGTTGTTTAATGTTTTGCATGTTCCTAATATAA
>BQNB010033373.1:3962-37962 GCA_026074375.1 Tanacetum coccineum
TTTTTATTTCAAGGCAAAAGCTTGTAATATTAATTTGTACCTCTTTTAATTTGCTGCATTTTTAATACAAAGTGTCATTTAAATTATCTTGCAATTTACATTTCTGTCATTTTAATTTCTTTGCAATTTATCTTTATGTCAATTACTTATTCTTAAATATCTTGTCATTTGTGTTTTGTTGCTTTTAAATACTGTTGTTTAAGCTTATTTATAAGCTTTTAAGTTTTTAAAATCCTATTTGTAAGCTTATTTTCAAATCTGTCAAGTTTTCCAAACAGATAAAGGGGTGTTTGGCATAGTGACCCAAAGTGGGTCAAAAGGGGTTTTTAAACCTTTGGGTCATTTGATGATCTTTGGCAACCCTTTTAAATCTATTTTTAATCTGTTTTTAAAAAGATTTGTAGTCTTAAAAATTGATTTTAAGTTTTCTCTTCTAGGTCTTTTGAAACTGTTGGATAAAAACAAGTTACAAGAGCTTATTTGATTTAAGCTTTAAAACCAGTCTTTTAGTCCTTGTTTGTGTCCTTTTTAAGTGTCAAAATAGATTAGTTTAGAGTTCTTTTGGTTCACCTTGTCCCTTCTCAAATCTGTCAAATTTTCTATAAGTTTTTTTTGTGTCAAATCTGTTTTTTTTAATAGCTTTGATCAGATGTTAAAAAATGTTTTTGGTCTTTGGAAATTTGAGCATAAGCTCACTTTAAGCCACACTCCATCTGTTTTAGCTCTATTTTGATTTTTAAGCCCATTTGCCAGCTTATTTTATAAGCTGGCTTTTGCACTTTTAGAAACTGCCAAAGTCCCCTGGTGCTAAACAGCCTCTTTGACATAAACTTTCCTAGCTTATTTGTGATTTAATTTTTAGGATTTTAGCATTTTTAGATAGCCAATAAGCTATTCTAAATCCCTTAGTAGCCTTAAGCCCCAAGACTCCCTCTAAGTTGCTTATTTTTAAACCCCAAAGTGGTACCCTAGTTGTTTAGTATGCAGTTTGGCCCATTGCTTATTTGTGCTTTTCTGGCTTTTCTGTCTATATTTATTAGCTTATTTGTGATTGCATTAGCTTATTAGGTAGGTTAGGTTATCTATTTCAGCTTATCTTCAAATTCCCTTTGCTTATTTAGCTTAAACTGCCTAACAGTTAAGCACTTTTTCCTTAGTGTTAAAAAAAAGCTCATAACTGTCATCTTGTTTTTGCTTATTTCGTGCTTATTTGCAAGTTACAAAAAATTTTCCTTTTTTAAAGTTGCTTATTTTTAGCTTTTTCAAAAAGTTGTAAAAAAATGAGAAATAAAAGTGTTGGGATTAGGGGAGGCCCCGAGTGAGCAAGACTCGAACTCGGGACCTCAACCCCATCAACCAACACTTTTATAACACACCTCTACCGCTGTGCTACATTAGCTCATCCGGTAGAGTGTGCATTTGTTTTATTCTTATAGACGTTTAGGCAGTAAGCCTATAAGCTCTTTTGGGCTTTTTCACGGCTTATTTATAAGCCGAGAGGTCGGGCTTTTATTTTTAGAAAATCTGTCATAGTGTCAACTATTTTTAGGAATTTTTCTAGATTTTTAGCTTAAAAGTTAGTATTTTTTATAATTTATTTTCTTTTAATTCGTATTTTAATTATAACAAATTAAATAAAAATCAAAAAAAATATTTTTCTTTTTTAGAAAATTTTATTTTATCAGTCTTCACTTAGGAAAAATAGAAAATCTTTCGTAGGGTCATTTTTGCAAAATTTTACTTTTTAAAGAACGGGTTTCGACCCCGTTTTTGTTTTCTCGTTTTTGAGCTCGTTTTAGCTCCGTTTTCGTTCTAGTCTTCTTTATTCTTACTTTTTAGTCAATTACTTTTAGGAAAAGTAAAAAAATTCACCTTAGGATTAATATTTCAAGTTTTAGGTTTTTGGTGTGTCGTTTTAGCTTCCCGTTTTCGTTTTTAGTATAATTTGTGTGATTTTCTCGTTTTTAGTGTAGTTTGCCTTAATTTTTCCCGTAGATTTAGAAAACCAAACCCATACCTTTTTCATTCAAACATCAAATATCAAACCGACTCTCGACTTTCCAATTCGCTCCTCGTTGGGACTACGACCCGGGAATATCATATCCTATACTACTCTCGGTCTTATTGATTTTTTTTAGATTATCCTTATTATATATATTTTATTATATATTATTATATATAAAAAGGTGTAATTTAAAACTAATCAATTTTTGGCGCCGCTGCCGGGGAGGAGTGAAAGCGTTTGTCGTTTCGAAGTTTGAAAATTAGTGCTTTGAAGATCCTTCCTTGTGGAGTTATTTTCTTTATAAAAAACAAAAATACAAAAATATTTTTCATTTTCTTTTATTAGTATATTTATATATAAAAACCAAAAAAAAATTAGTGTAAATTTTCTTTTTATAGTTTGAGTGCATGCGCACTCGTTCCCAATCTCGAAATCAAAACCGTCCTCAACAACAAGCCCCACCGGTAGTTGTAGAACCTTTTAATTTTGAAGAACCTTTTGACACGGACGCTAATGGAGCCGGTGGTGCCGGACCACCTCCCGCCGGAGGAGGTGGTTTACCAGTTCCCGACCTCTGAACTATAGAAGAGTTGTGCCAACCGTCTTTAGATGGTCGAGGTGGACCAATTGCTCAACCTATAGGAAAATGGTTTTTAATAGTTCGCGCTTTCTATTCTCCGCCTCCTGTTGTGCGTTTTTTTTTGAAGAGTTACGAAGTACGCTTGTTTTGATTATCAGGTTTAAGTTGTCTTATTTCGTTGTCCGTTATTAAAATAAATTGTGAATTCATTTTTGATAAACCAAAAAGAACAAAAAAATTAGTGTAAATTTTCTTTTTATATTTTAGTGCATGCGCACTCGTTCTCAATCCCGTAATCTTCACCATCAACAACAACAAGCCCCACCGGCTTTTGTTGAACCATTTAATCTTGAAGAACCAATTGAAAATCCAGCTCCTCCCGTAGTTCCGATGGCTGATAACCGGACTATGGCACAATTGCTCAAGCACCCACCGAGGGGATACGAGGATGCAATTTTAATTCTGAAATCAATTGCTTATTTTGAGTTGAAGCATGGTTTTGATCCAATCTTGTCAAAACAAACAGTTTTCGGATTGATTAAAGAGGATCCACATGCTCACATCCGTTATTTCAATAAGATTACCTCAACGATGAGATTCCCGGATATCCCGAGCACGTCAATTAAGCTTATGCTTTTTCCGTTTTCTCTTGAAGGTTCAGCCCGGATTTGGCTAGAAAAAGAACCTCCTCGTTCAATTTTGACATGGGATGATCTTGTTTCAAAATTCATTAATCAATTCTTTCCTCCTTCAAAAACGACAAATCTTCGAAATGAAATCACGAGATTTCAACAAAGATTTGACGAATCATTTTACGAGGCTTGGGATCGATTTAATGACCTTCTTCGAGCATGCCCACATCACGGATTTTTTTAAATTACATCAGGCTAACATACGGTTTTACAATGTTTAAATGCTATTGATAAAGATTCCATTGAATTCTGCTGCGTGTGGAAACTTTTGGTAAGATGCCTCGTGATTGATTGAGAATTATCGACGGGAGGTAAATCTAAGTTAGTTTATTCACGAAAACAATGGCTAAGAGTCGTTGCACAAAGTGAGTTCGGATTTTCATTACTCCAGGAATTTTACCAGATGTTGCTGCTTTACACCGAAGTTCGAACTTGAGATACAGATGAGACTATGCTTGTCGAAAAGCAAAAAAAGCCAAGCTCTCGCACCCGTAATAGCGGTCGAGCAGAGTTGTGTAACTTGTGGAGGTGCTCATTCTTATAGAAATTGTCCAGCCACCGATGGCAACATTTATCAAGACAACATTCAAGAGTACGTTCACCAAGCTGCTGCAGCCAAATTTAATCAAGGAAATACAAATTCTAGACCTATGATGGTTGCAAAACCAAATCAGACCTCCTGGTTTTCCTACGATTCAAAATAATCAAAACCGTTTTAATCAGAATCAAGGAAATAATTTCAACCGATAATAGAGGAACAATTTCAATCTAAAACGTTTGTGTATCTAACACTCTGAATAGCTCGAACCACCAGTTTTACCAAGTCTCAACCCTTATCAAGCTCTCTGCTCAGCAATGCAAGGTGTTTCAAAGAACGATTTTGAGAATTATGTCAAGGCTAATGATGTTGTATAGAAATATGCAAAATCAGGGCCAAGGTTTACAAAATCAAATAGCCAATTTAACAGACATGCTCTCAAATTCGTGAATGCCCTATTACCGATTCATCTCTTTCGGGGGTATGGTAACTATCCCAAGTAACACCGTTACTAACACGAAGGAGGGACTTGAAGGTATTACCACCCGAAGTGGTATTGCTTACAAAAGGACCACGATTCCCAAAGTAGTGGAACGTGAGACCGAGGTCACAAAGGACACGATGCCTCCTACTAATAACGGAAGCACCGAAGACGTCCAACCTTCGGTTGTCCCTGTTGTCCATCATGAATCAATCTCTAGCCCGTAAATGCTCCAGTTAGTGCTTCGATTGACTAAACCAAAAAAAAACATCAATTCATTTCCTTCAAGAAGAAATGATGAAAGCGCCGTGAATATGCTAACGACAAATTCGAGAAATTCTACAGATATCTTTAGAGATTCGAGTTTTGAAATTAGCTTTACGGATGCCTTGATGCTTATACCAAAATTCGCCTCGACTCTAAAAACTTTAATCGGAAACAAAGAAAAATTGAGCGAAATGGCTAAAACTCCTGATAAATGCTAAATTGTACATATTAAATACCCGGGATTTTGCCAAATAAAGCCAATAAAATGCCAAAAGAATAGAAAAATGTGTGCTTTTGTGATAATTGTGCAGGAAAGGATAAAAAGGACAAAAAGAAGCAAAAACAGTCAAAAACCGACAAGAAACGAAAGAGACAAGAAAAAGAGTGAAGACGGAAAGCCAAATCAAAAGCCGGACCAGATTGATACAAGAAATGAAGCTCAAGATAAAAGAAAAGGACTAATAGTGACAAGTCTTTAAAGTTTAAAGGCCTATTTTGAGTTTTGAAGTTCAAGGACTAAAGTTGCATAAGATGGAAAGTTGTTTTGTAAAGAGGAAAAAGGAAATACAAACACAAGGGCTGAAAATGCAATTTGTGAAACTGTTTTTACACTACAAAAGAGCGGGGCAATCGCAGGGACCATTTGTGCCAATCCTTCAAAGTTTCAAACAGAATACGCGTTTTTTGAACTGCCTCTAACAAACATAACAGTTTTTCCCGCCCTTTTTCACAACAACCCAATCACCAAATCCACACACCCCCGCTCCTTTATAAACACTCAAGCCTGTTTATAAACCTCCTCTACATCCTTTCGACCACGTGTCAACCATTGATTGGTTCGAACACATCACTTTTCTCATCAAACGGCTATAATTGTTTCGAAAGTGATCAAAGGCCAAGATTAATTGGAAGATTCGAGATTTCTACTCCTCTCCTCTTCAATCCTCTATAAATAGGAATGATAGGGCTCATTTTTTCAGTTGTTGTATGTGTTTTAATTTTCATTTTGTATTTTCTTCAAATTTTAAGCATTCTTCTTTTAAGCTTTTTAGAAAACAGCTTTAAGCTCTTGTACTGTCATTCTCTAAACTTGTACTTCAATCCTTTTAGTAATCACATTCAGCTTACAAGTTTCTTTGAACTTTGTTTTCAATAATAAGCTGTTTTAATCCAATAAGCTCTTAATAAGCTCATTTGAGCTTATTCCTTTTTATAAGCTCAAATTCAGTCAAATTTTGTTAATAGCAATTCATTTACTCACTTTAATCATTTACATCAAAAGTCATGATCACTTAAGGCTTTTGTGTTCTATTTTGAAAGCACAACAAGGTAAAAATAATCTTAAATCAGCTTATAGGTTTAGTGGCTTGGGAGCCAATAGGATCAAGTGATTTTAGAGCCACTCATTCAACTAGAGTGGCTAAGTGCTGAGACAACACCATTTTCAGGTTTAACTTTCTATATAAATTTAGCAATTTCATAGTTATTCAAAAGTGCTGTTCTATATTGTATTCTATTGTCTTTCCTGTTTCATTTTTTAGTTATTTTAGTTAGGTTATAGATGTATTAGTTTTAATCTGCCTTAGTTGGAAATCAAGTTAGGTTTCACTTTTAAATTATGTCATAATAGTGATATTACACACTAGTGGAGGGAAACTAGCTTTTCTTTTTTATAAGCTAGGGCTTTTTTGTTCAAATCGCCTAATTTTAGGTTAGATTTAGGTTGAGTTGCTATAAGTTTTATTGCTTTAGTTTTATAATAGATTTTAAGTACAAGTTAGTTTGTGACAGTTTTTTTAAGGAGTGTTGGATTAGGTGTAGTTTGATCTTAAAGTCAAAAGCATTTTGTCAAAATTCTTTTATAAAGTTGAGTTGGGGTTATTGAGCAAGTTTAAAAACGGGTTTTAAAAGGTAGTCGTAGTTAAATAAGAATTCAAAGATTTGTGAGCTTAAAATTCCTCAGCCGAACCATGGCAGTTTTGAGAGTTAAGTGATTTTTTTTAGATGTAGAGAACTTTAAGGCATTTTTTAAAGCTCACCTTTGTATGATGTGTAATTTGATACATGTAATGAATTAGTCACTGTTTGTGTGTAGACCATTTAGCCTGCATAATATCCCCTAGGCAAATTATGGCATCAGCAACATTAGGTCTGCTGTCATAGCTCTTTCAGTTTTTTTTTAAACATTTTTCTAGCAAAGTTGAGTAAGAGTTTGAATTAGGAATTAAAAACTTGTGTAGATCTTTAGTAGCTTAATTCAGATAAGCTTGTAAGTTCCATTAGTAAGCTCTAATTCTAGCTTAAATTTCCTACAAAAGTATCATGATAGCAGCAGACTAGGTTATAGCTTATTTTCTTGTGAAATTCAATTTCTAGTTGTTTAATCAAAATCCTTATATCTAGGTTAGTTTTATATCCTTAGAATAGCTTATATTCAGAGATTCAGTTTCTAAAGTTTAGTTTTCAGCTTATTAGCTTAATAGAATTTGCTTAAAATCAGCTTAGAGCTTAAACTTGCACTTTTTAATTTCATTTTTCTTGTTATTTTAGTTTAAACTTAGCTTGTTTCTTTTTAAACATCTCTAGTATACATCATAAGCACCATTTAGCATTTTTTAGATTTCATTTTCAGTAACTAATAAGCTAGAAATAAGCTAAAAAGTGAAAAAGTCACTTAACCCCTTGTTTCTGTGACAGAATTTGAAGTGCTAATTTTCTAGCTTATTCAGTTGTTAAAAGTCAAAAGTGTCTTTGTTAATGTTGTAGAGAATAAGCTCTTTTATAAGTTTGTAGTTTTAAGTTTTAGCTGAATCTCACTTTTTCAATAAGCCAAAATTAAGCTAGATCGTAGGGTTTGTTTTGTAATATTGCAATAGTTTAGGGGCACCCGTTTACATTGTAGTGTAAATTGTTACTAGTTACCCCGCCTACCCTTCTCTTTCCTTTATTACAATTCCTACCCTGTCTTTCTAGAATATTAAAATAGTTTTATAATTTTTGATTTTAGTTTAAATGAAAATTAGGTTTTAGTTTTAATTGGTCAAATTAGGTTTCAATTAGTTTATAAAATTTAGGGCTTTTTGTTCCAATAAATTTCTGCACCTTTGTAGTTGTTAAAAACTATTTTTCCTTATTTTTCCAATTTGATTTGTATTTTCTAGAAATTTAAATAGATTTTAGTTAATTCCTTTTTCTTAGAAAAATCATAAAAAATAGAAAAATAGTTGAAAAATTAAAATTCTTTTTGCAATAATTTTCTTTTTAAATTTAGTATTTTTGAAAAATAAAAGTAAAATTTTAGTTTTAATTTTTAGAAAAAGTTTATTTTTGATTAATTCATTAATCTTTAGAAATTCATAAAAAATTCAAAAATAGATAAAAAATTCCAATTCTTTTTCCTAAAATTTTCTTTTTAAACTTGTGATTTTTAGGTATAAAATTTGTTAAAAGTTGTGCCTTAGATTTTAAATTTCAGTGTTAGCTCGCGTTTTTACTTTCCGTGCATTTAAATTTCGAGCTAGTTAATCATTTTTAGTTCATGTTATTAATTGTTCTTATGACATAGTGAATTATTATTTTTTATTATAGTATTTTATTGGATAGTGTTATCAAGTTCAAAAAATCCTTTATTAATTCTAACTCGAATCCGAATTATTCCAAATTCTCAATTCACATTTCGTTGGGGACACGACCCGAGTAATAAGTACAATATTCCCGGATAAAATATACTTAATTGTGTTTTCTTTGTTGAGGATTTTTACCTTGTATTTCTCTTGTTTGAGTAAGTATTTTAGAAGTAATTTTCGGGATTAATAAGTCTACGTATATTAAATTTGTTTTGCTTTCTACAATACACAAAATTTTGGCGCACGTTGCCGGGGAAGTCTGTGAACGCTTTGCCTTGAAGAATATTGTTTTGGAGTAGAGTTTCGATAGATCTTCCTTTGTAGGTTTCTTTTGCTATATTGTATAAAAATATAAAAAAAGTTACTTAATTCGATTCCTATCGAATTAGTAAAAACAAATAAATATAAAATTTTGGGATACTAGCTTTCAATTCTTAAACCATTCCAAAAGACACAAAACAAAATCTAAAGTACTTGCGAGGTACGAAGGACCTTAAGTTTACAAACTATAGGTGAGTTTAGGAAAAGTGATAGCTACTCTCTAAGTAGTCATTGCGGCTCGCTAAGCTTCTTCGACATACACATGTGAGTAATCTTGGTGAATTAACGGAAGCTTGTAATAATAACACGATTACCAAAAAGATTTTTGTTTTTCATTTATTAATAAAAATTTGTAAATTCCTCAAAAATAATCTTCTTATCTCAAATTGTCCTTGGTTATTTTCACTAGTGCATGCGCACTCGATACTCCTTGGAATAACAATTCCAAGAAGTACGTAAATTGTCGACGATCTTCGACATTCGAAAAGAGGTCAATCCCTCTCATTTTGGATCACGATTCCAAATGGCGTTGACCGAACTATGGCTCAATCCGAGCAACTCCAAGCTCCCACGGGGGGTTTGAAAGTGCAATTGTTGTTTACAATCATAAATTATCAATAAATTTTGAACTCAAACCCTCTCTCATTAATATGGTTCAAAACCAAATTGTTTCGAGGAGGTATGATGAGGAGCCTAATGCTATATTCGTCATTTTGAGATCATTAATAACAACCAAAGGTACCGGATGTTCTCTAACATCACACATCAAACTCGCTTCTCTTTTTCCATTTTCTTTGATGGGGTTGCCAAAAAACGTGGCTTAGACAAAGAACCCACCAAATTCCATTCTTACATGGGATGACTTAGTTTCTAAGTTCATTAATTTTTCTTCCCACCTTCTAAGGAACTCCAATCTTCGGAACGAATTTACCGATTTTTCGCCAAATTGCTCCAAGAATCATTTCTCCGAAGCTGGTGAGTTTCAAGGAACTTCTTAGGAAGTATCCTCATCATGGTTTTTCAATCATGCATTCCAATTAGACATTCTTAATTCTTTGAGCTATAATGATCAAGATTCTATTAATTCGTGCGGTGGCAATTGTTCTCTTCAAAGTCCAAGACGATGGGCTAAAATTCATAGAGATTTAGGCCATAGTTAGATGTTCATGGAACGCCGTATGCTGTTATTGTTTATAATTTTTTGGTTTACTTCTACTCGCTTTGTTTTCCGTGCGTTCAATTTGCTCCTCCTCCATCAATATATTCATATAACTTTGTGTTTACAACTAAATTGGCAGCGGCATTAGTGGATAAGATGTCCTTGACTTTTAGGAATGAAATGAATGAGATGAAAAAAAATGATGAAAAAGGATCTTGTGCAATTCTCTCGTTTCCGATCAAAGCTGGTCGCAGGAAAAAGGAATATGGATTTATATGTATAATTAATATTCTATTTATGTGTCTCTTTCTTGTACTAATTGTGGTTCAGTTATCATTGTTTTTATGTGTGCCCAATGACTAGAGGAGGTTACGAATCCCCAGTTTTTCATGATAATTTCCAACATTTCAACTAAAACCGCTTCGGTTGGTAATTTTGTTCAACATTGGAATATGACGTTGGTACCGTCCTCCCATTTAGCGAACCATACTAACCTCTGAGGTTTTCTTCAAACCAAGGTAAACCATCCAATCAAAGGGAATATCCTCATCCAAGGAATGGTGTGTTGCTTACCAAGTCCACCACTAAAATTCTAAATTGTGCTGCTATAATCAATTGGTTACTTTCAAGGAAATCTACGAGGGGGAGAGTATGAGGCTATGAGGAACCAATATACCCAATTTGAATAAGCTGAGATTAGGACAATTTTGTTCAGTGTAGTTCAAGCATACTTTACAAAATCCAATCAATCTTTAAAACGAGAATTCAAGAATGAGTTGAAGTCTCAACAACATTCTTTTCATTGAATCATCATTTGGTTTTCCAAAACAATTTGCAAAACATGTTGAGTGGTTTCTTTCAAAATCAAAGCCAACCTTCTACTTCTACTTCTATGGTACCTACCACTTTACCCAGTAATACCATCACAAACCCAAGGTGTGAAGCTAGAGCCATTACGACTCGAAGCGGACTTTCTTACACACCGGTGCCACCCATTCACACACTCTATGATGGAGAATGAAACTTTGATCTGAAAAGGAAACCGAGGTGAACAAGGATAAGGTGCTACGAGCACCCAAAGACATCAACTCGGGTTATCAAAAATCTCAAGATCCGTTAAGACGGTGAGCAGTCCAATTTCTCCTGAGCCCTTTTTTCTGTCAAAGTTTGATAATTCTCCACCTTCTAAGTATCCTTCTAAAAAGGACCGGCTTCCATATCCTTCTAGGGTAGAGCGTGAAAAGAAAGGTGAAATGATAAAGTGCAAATCCAAAAGTTTTGGGAAATGTTTCAAAAGATTCTTGCTGGACATATTTGGCAGATGCTTGGATCTTAATGCCTAAGTATACAAAGATGTTAAAATGCTTGTGTCAATACAAAGTAAAGTTAATCGAAATGGGCTAATACACCGTGTGAGTGAAACTTGCACGGCGATATTCTCAAAAAGATTCCCGAAAAGCTTGGGGGACCCCGGACAGTTTCTCATCCCGTGTGTTTAGTGAGCCTTAATGCAAAGCCTGCCGACTAGTGCCTGTATCAACCTTATGCATTCTCCGTATACACAATAGTTAGGCCTTCCGCTTTGCAATCTACCCGGGATGATGACCTTAGTACTAGCATATTGACTCTCTTTGTTTCCTAATGGTATTGCTAGAGATGGTCTTGGTCCCGCGGTGGGAAGGTTTTACTTTTTCCGAACGATTTTGTTTTTGTAGCTAGATTTTGAGTGTAATTACCAAGTACCTTTGATACTTGGTAGGCCTTTCTTAAGAACCGCACGGGTCTTAATTGATGTTCACGGGGAAGAGCTAGTGATAAGGGATGGTATGAATGTAATTGTTTTTAATAGGATGGTAGTCAAGACAATAGAGTCTCAATCCTTATGATGGACATTTATGATGACCGGGTCAAAGATGTTTATGAACCTAAAAATGATGATTCTTCCACATCCATTATTGTTGACGAGTTTGAATCTCTTCTGGGTGAAATTATTAAACAAAAGGAAGAAGTTAAGGGAATTTCTGACCCAGCTGCTAGAAGAAAGGCTTGTTTTAGAATCATTAACCAAGGAAGAGTTATTCATTCACCTAAAAAAGCTTCCATAAGTGCAATTTCACACATCTTTCCAAACAATAATCTTGAGGACTCTTTCAAAATGGGGGATGAGGATCTTAATTTTATTCCAAACAAAGAATTAGACAAAGAGATTCTCATTCCAATCCCAAGAGAGTCCAAAATTGGAAAAGATTGTGATTTTTCTCTTTGTGATGATTTCCAAAGCTTCAAGACTTTTTCAAACCCTCTCTTTGAGAAAAAAGATGATTTTCCCTCTAGAAATGACGAGTCAATTCTTAAAGAGGAGGTTCATAAGGAAACTCCTAAGAGTCATTTGAACCCTCTTTTTAAAGATGACGCTGGAAATCATTTCTATGAGGCATTAGACAAATTTTCCGAAAGATGATGTTAAAACCATTATTATTTGTGTCTCTTTCTTGATCCCAATGCTGGGGAATTGTGTTTGATTATGCGGCAAAATGTAAAGTTTGTAAATGATGAATGATTGAGATTAATCATGTAGTTTTCAAAAAAGTGATACGAAAATGATTGGGATAAATTATGTAATAAGGAAGAGGATATTGCCCTTCCTAGATGGTTTACTTGAAGATGAAAAATTTCTTTTTATGAATGATAAAAGGTTGAATTTTGCGAAAGAAAAAAAAAGTGGATTTTTGATAAAAAGTTGTACCTGAGTTCTAATAGAGTTAAATGTTTTTCATTCCCGACATTTGAAAAATACTTAACCATTTTGAGAATAAATCTTATGGAGGAGTGATTATGTGTTTTATGAGGTTTTTAGTCTCGTGGTTATGATATTCCACAGGAACATACAGGGAAAGATTTTTTGACCCGGGGATAACATTCATGAGAAATCTTTTGAAAGGGATTGTTTTTTAAGGAACAAAGTGTTAAAAGAGTTAGCGCTATCTTAAGCTCTTTTTGACTCTTGATTGTTTTTGTCCCACGCACACCACCTTTATTATGGACTTCATGTTACCCAAAGCATTTTCCGTGGTTCATATTTTTCTCTTTGAAAATCTTTTCTAAAATAGTTTTTTGAACACGGAATCAAAAATGATTCGGTTTATATCTTTAATCTCTCAGTTTGGGGAGGTTACTCCTTTTGGTATTTCTTCACATTGCTTATTACCCGACCATATTAATCTAGGTTTGGGAAAGAGTCAAGCGAAGGGGACTCTATAATAAGGACTCTTTAATAAACAAGCGCTTCGTGGGAGGCACCCCATGCTTATCCTTTTTATTTTCTTTTGATTTTCTCTTTGCTTCCCCAAGGACAAATCAATTCGGGGTCGAGTATAGCTTGTACTCGGTGAACAAAAACTAAGCCGTTTTAAGTCATTTTTGAGCTAACAATGAAAATGATGAGAGGAGGCTTGTTCTCTTTCGTTCTTGTTGGTTGTTTGTGATGTTTGTCTAGGTTTTCTGGATTTTGGAGGATTCATGGTTCAATATTGTGGAAGAACAAAGCAATGCCCACAATTTCCATTGATGGTCTCCAATCTTCTCTTCATAAAGTGGGAAATCTTTTATCCTTGTCTTTATCGAACTAACATCTATTCTTTTGGCATGACCTTAGAATTTTTGTTTAGATTCCTTTTGACCCCTATTTTTTTTAAACATTGAGGACAATGTTTCGTTTTAGTTTGGGGAAGGATATCTTCGATATTGACTTGCACTTCACGCAACCTTGTTTGAACCTTTTTGAATTATCCTTTTTGTGAAAAAAGTGGAAATTTTTAAAATTTTTGCTTGCAATAGAAGCTTAGTTTGGGGAAAAACACCACTTTTTGGTAATCCGTTGGTGAGAAATAGGAGTTAATTTTGACTTGACCGGGTGAAAATGCCCTAGCTAGTTCTTTAACCTACCTTTTGTGGGGCTAAGCTTTCCAATTCCTTATAGCTTTGCGATTTTAAAATGTGAAGAACAAGAGATGATGTAGTTAAATATAAGTGTATTTGTTTAAGCAAGGTTTATTTGGAAAACCTAAAGCTTATATGAATGATTTGTGTCTTTTTACTCCCATAAGCTCTTAACACACTTAATCATACGTGCTCTTTTTAATTTAACTAAGTCAACCAATGTCTTTAGAAAAAGTCTTACATTTTGAAAAAGAATTCATTTATTATGTAAGTAAGATTTTTGGTTTCAAATTTATAAGTTGATTTTCTAAAGTGAAAATTTTCCATTCATCAAAAATATAATTATAAAAAGAATGCCAATGAAGCATTTCTAATGCAAAAGCATTATTTTTCGTGCCAATGAAGCATTCGCAAAAATAGAATAATAAAAGCTATATATAGTTTTAATCGTTGGCGTATCCATGTTGAGAGTGAGACTCGGGATTGGGGGTCGCACTAAGGATTAAATTTCATGTACATGATATACATTGGTTGTAGGATTCATCACTAGGGAGCGCGGCCTAGGTGGTGATTGCAACTAAGGGACTTTGGATTCTAGGCTTTGTAGGAAAAAGGTGTTGTCGCGATAACCCCACAAACTATTAGCAGCGCGTTTAAGTAGTGGGGGTTCATCGATACAAAGAACACCGGTTGTTGAATGCGATATCCTATTTGGGTGAAAGGCCTAAGTAGGGAGTTCTGAACTAAGAACAACATTCCAATTGCAAAAAAAAAATAATAAATAATAATAATAATTTATATAGTATATGGAAAAATAAACTAGAAATGGGTTTAAAATTTCATTTTCTCAAATAATTTATAAGTTTTGTTATACCTAATCTCTTTTAGACTTTATTTGTAGTCGAGAGTTTTATCTCATGTTATTTACCATTTAAGCCTCACAAGGCATTGAGTGAAAGCTTAGATGGATTCAATGCTATGATGATAAATTGATCTATGGTTGGCGTTAAAAAGAAGTGAAAACATCTTAATCATTAATTTATTCCTGGGAGTGATAAGGTTCACTAGTTTGTAAGGATAAGAGCACTTATAATTTGGAATTATATTGAACAATGATCTTGTTTTAAAGCTTTGTTTAGTTAGTGAAAAGTCCAAGGATGGCGAATTTTCCTCTTTTGTGCTCTATTAATCGGGAGTAGCTTTTTCAATGAGCCTAACTAGTTAAAACCTTGAATGATTGCCATTTAATGTGTTTCCTAAGAGTTTAAATTGTTTGAGAAAAAAGCCTTAAGTGTGTTTTCAAAAAGGTGATTAATTAAGTGGAAAACAAGGGCATTTTGGAAACTTGCTAGTTTACAAAGTGTACACTTGATAACATTGCGTGAGGACACGGCAAATCCTTTAGTTTGGGCGGAATTTTGATAATGCTTAATTGTTACTATATAAATCTACCCGGGATTTTGCTCAAATAAAAGCCAAAAGATATTGCCAAAAGGAAAGAAAAAAATGTCGTGCTTTGTGTTCTGTTGTGCAGGAAAAGCGGATATAAAGACAAAAGGAAGCAAAAACAGTATAAAAAAAAACCTGACAGGGAACAGCGAAAAAACAAAAAAAAGACAAGACAAAGAGTGAAGACGGGAGCTCCACATCAATCAAAGCCGGATCATGAACGACTTACAGCAAGTCAATGAAGACCGAAATGAAGTCAAAGGACGAATGTTGACTAGTTTCAAAGAATTACTAAGGCTCATTTGGATGTTTTAAAATCAAAGGGTAAAGTTGTAAAAAGTTGGACGAAAAGCTTGTTTATAATGAGGAAAAAGAGAAAGAAACTACAAGGGACAATTATGTCAAGATTGAAACGTTACTTTTACTACTAAAAAGGAGGGAAATGCGAGAAGCAGGGACTCTGTTTGTGCCAATTTTCTTCAATAAAAAAAACCATTCAAAACTAAAAGCGGGCAAAAATCTCCCAACCGTTTCTCAACAGAATTTCCCGCCAAAACTTAAACAAACCCAACTTGCTTAATAGCCTTTCCCCGCTCCTTCTTAAGACCTCACTGCAACCTAGTATTAATCACCTCTACAACTCACTAATCCTAAACGTGGCATCACTGGATTGAGTCCTAAATTCCTTTTTAAGGACACGTGCTAAGCTCACAATTGGCCTTCGAACACGTCATAAGCCTCATCAACAGCACTTGAAATTCTTACCTTCTTCTTCAAATTCTCTATAATTAGGAAGCATTAGTGTTCATTTTAAAAGAAGTTAGTTAGCCGTTTTAATTTGAATTGTAATTTTATTTCAGTATTTCTTGTTATCGTTTTTTTTTTTTTAACATTATCAAGTTTATTTTCTGTTTTTTTAAGCCTCTCATTTTACTTCAATACTGTTCTATAAGCTTTTCTAGTTGCTCTTATAAGCTTTTCTCAGTTTACTTACAATAGTCAAAGTTTTTAAAAAAAGTCAAAGAAAAAGTCAAACAAGTTTCAATAAGCTTGTTTCTACTATTAGCTTTCTATTATGTTATACAAGTGTTTTTTGTACAAGTTTGACTCAAGTTAGTTCTTTATAAGCTAAATTGAGCTTTTTACTTCATCAATATTTCATTGTGCTTTGCCAATAAGCATCTTACTATAGCTCTTTGAGTTTTATTCTTGTTCATAAGTCAATTTAGTTAAAACTTGTTAAAAGTCACCTTCATTAATTGTTTTGCTTCACTTTATATGAAAGCATGATTAACCTGAGGTCATTTGTTTCAATTTTAAAGCAACATGGAGAATTAGCCAAAATTAGCCTTATTGGCTTTAAGCCTCCATTGGTTTTAGAGGCTAAGGAGCCATTAGGTTCATGATTTAAGCCACTCACTCAACAAGAGTGGCTTGGTTCTGAGACAACAAAAATTCAGGTTTCATTTTTTTTAAATTTTATCTTAGCATAAACATAGCTTAATTCAAGTAGCTTATTTCTTTGTTTACCTTATGCTTAATCATGCTTATCATAACGTTTTTTTGATAGTTTTAAGATTTACAATTTCTTTTAAGCCCTTGTAATAGTTTGCATCATTAAAGTTCAATTTAGGTCTGATAATTCTGTCATTAGTTTTAATAAGCTAGTAGACAATGTAGCTTAATCCTACTATAAGTGTATAGTTTAAAAGCTTTAAATAGCTTTATTAGGGTTGTTAAGTAGAAGTGGATGAAAAGGTTTTTAGAAGATTTTATTTAAAATAATTTTTAGTTACAATTATAGATTTGACAGTCAAAGTTAAGGAGGGTTTGGTACAAAGCTTTTATTTGATTCTTAAAGTCAGCTTAATTCTGTCAAATTCTTTTTCCATTTTAGCTGTGTATTAGATCATATTATAAGTTTTAAAAGCTCCCCATTACTAATCAACCAGAACCACACCAACAATTTAGAATTTGTTTGCTAGGTATTTTAGATTTTTGAGTTTAAATAGATTATGCTTGCCCACAACAGGACAGTTTTCTTGTTCAAGTAATTTTAGTGTTAGGTGATTCAAGGTATTTTAGAGTCCAAGCTTAGTTAATATAGGTAGAAATACATGTATTGAGTTAGTGTAAGAGTTTTTAAGGTGGTAATTCAGTTGTTGAGTTGATGCCATCTTGAATCAGCCCAACAATTGTTGCATCAGCAACAACAATTGCCTTATTCGTTTCAGATAGTTGCTTTTTAGGTTTCAAAAGTTAGGAGTTAAGATTTTAGATTTTAGATATCTCAATAGATTTTCCATTTAGCTTATTACATTTCATCATTTTGTTTTACATCTACATGCTTTAGATTAGACTTTAAACATCACTTACAAAAAATGGTATAATAGCAGTTTAGGATTTTAGCTTATTTCATTTTGAATTTTCATTTTTAGTTAAAATTTTGAAAAACCTTTTATCTAGGTTAGTTTTAAATCCATAGCATAGCTTAAATTCAAAATTTCAGCTTTTAAGATTTAGGAATAAGCTTTTTAGCTTTTTAGAAAAAGCTTAAAACAGTTTCAAGCTAAAACTTGCACTTTTTAAGATCATTTTTCTTGTTATTCCTGTTAACCTTCTCCTTATTTCTTTCTAGATATTTTGAGTACACATCTTGATCTCCATATAGCTTCTTTTGGTTTTCAGTTTCATCTAGAAATAAGCAAGTTATAAGCCAAATTCTAGAAAAGCTATTAAACCCTTAGTTTCTGTGATCAGTTTTAAAAAGCTTACTTTCTAGCTTATTCTTTTGATAAAAGTAGAAAGTGCATTTGTTAAAGTTGTTTAGTATAAGCTCCTTAGTAACTTTCATGTTTTAAGTTTTTGCTAATTCTCAATTTTTAATAAGCCAAAAATAAGCCATAGCGTAGGGTTTGTTTTGTACTTTTCCAATAGTTCAGGGTTGCCCATTTACACTAGAGTGTAACTTTCCCGCAGTTTACCCGCCTACCTTTTAGTTTCTTTAATTGCACTTTCTACCCTGTCTTTCTAGAATATTAAAATAGTCTTATTAATTTTTGATTTTAGTTTAAATAAAATTAGGGTTTAGTTTTAATTGATAAAATTAGGGTTCAATTAGGTTATAAAATTTAGGGCTTTTTGTTCCATTCAATTTCTGCACCTTTCTAGTTTATAAAAACCATTTTTCTTTATTTTTCTAGTTAAAATTGTATTTTCTAGGAATTTAAATAGATTTTAGTTAATTTCTTTTTCTTAAATAAATCATAAAAAATAGAAAAATAGTTGAAAATTTTTAATTCTTTTTGCAATAATTTTCTTTTTAAATCTGTTATTTTTGAAAAATAAAAGTAAAATTTTAGTGTTAATTTTTAGAAAAAGTTTATTTTTGTTAATTCATTTTTCTTTAAAAATTCATAAAATTTTCTTTTAAAATTTGTGATTTTTAGGTATCAAATTTGTTATTAGAAGTGCTTTAGATTTTAAATTCTTGTTTTAGCTCACGTTTTTAATTTTCATTTGTTAATTTTTCATGCTAGTTAATTGATTTTTGTTCATTTAATCATTTTTAGTTTAATTGATGACTAGTGATGTTATTAAATTTGTAGTATAATTCAAAAGCAATAATCTTTTACATCCATTCTTAACTCGAATCCGAATAATCGACAAATCTCAATTCACGACTTCTTCGAGCCGAATTTAGGACCCGTGTATTAATTACTTTCCTAAGTGAAATAATTAACTTACGGTATCAATGGTTTAGTGAAAGTTTGCACTATAGAGTATATACTATACTCACACACGTAAAACCAAATTTTGGCGCCGTTGAGTGTGGAAGACCATATTTGTGAACGATTTTTGATGGATATTCGTTGAAGTAAAGTATGAGAAGATTCTTTCCACCGGGAAAGTTACATTCTTGTTATATAATCAAAAATAAAAAAAAAATTTCAAAAACTATAAAAAATTAAAAAAATATTTTATTTTCTTTTTACTATAAATAAAAGTTAAATAATAAGAAGCAATTGAAAACATAAAAAAAAAAAAACTTTCCTTTAAAAAAAGAATCAACAATAATATAATACTCTTAAATGAGTATTATCATAATATCATCGCAACAAAAGATCAAAACACTCCCATTTTTGACACTCGCTAGGTACGGCTCACCTCTAATTGGCTTATTCATTAAAGAGAGTAGGCAGGCTTGGTCTACGGATCGCCTCTATGGGAAAGAGGTGTATTCTAAAAAACGAGCCTCGCTCTTTCCCTTTTCTCCGCTCCTTTTGTGAGTTAGTTGGTTAGAGAGCTACCGTGACGTGAGTAGATCTTTTGGTTGAGTTCTTTCTCGATAAATTTTTCCATTCTTAGAATTTTAGGGCTTAATAAATAAATAAATAAAAAATTATAAAAATAAAAAAAAATCATAAAATTCAAAAATATTCTTCTTGTCTAGTGCTTGCGCACTCGCTCTTCTAATAATTCTTCTTCTCAATCCCTCTATTGTTTTAATTCTTCATGTCGACATCCGGTGCTATTACATGTTACAATTGTGGAAGGACGAACAAATCCGGATTTTGTACATGTTTGTGGTGCTTCAAATGTTCAAAGATTAAATATCCTTATTGTCCGGGTTGCTCTTGTATGACGTGTGGCTACGAACTTACGCCGACAGAGTTTGTCTACAATGTTGTTCTTATACGGAATTATTCGACCCCAAAACTCAAAATTATTCCGTTACCCTCCACAGCGCCGAAGTACCAAGCGTACTCTGCCGATGTCATGTGGGAATGATGACCTCATATGGATATCCTTGTATATTTTTTTTAAAACCCACCCCATCATTTGTTCAGGACCCGTTGTGCTACAATCGAATCTTTTGATTGTTTCCCACTGATTTACAAACTCTTCCACAACAATATAGACTCCTCCGAACGGGTTGCAAGTATGGAAATGCTACATGCTCAAACGGATCCCATAGAAGCTATGCAAGACTTCTTGAAGAAGTATGGATCACATACACTCATAATGAAAAAGAGCATCAAAGTTATTGCTTGCGATAGAGAAATTTTTGAAGATTCAAGCAAGTTGTGCGAGGAAAGAAGAGCAAAACATACATACTTGAGTATTTGCCAAGAATTGTTGACCAAAAAGTCTTTTAAGGATTTACAAATCTTAATGAAATTAAACCAATCTCTAAAGACAAGACAACTTCTAAACCAAATCCAGGAGAGATCAAGAATGAAGAGTTATTGCGCGAACTGCACTTGCTGAGGTGAGCCTTCAAAATGTAATCAAGCCTTAATAAAAAAGTCAATCATCCTCAAGCAAATGAGGAACTCCAAGATTTGGAGATTCAGAAGCAGCAGTGCTATAGAAGCAGATAAAGAATGGACCATGAATGATTTAGGATTCTAAGAGAAGAATATCAAAAGAAGGAGATCGATATGATTATTAGAAGGAAATGTGAAGATAAGATTTATGAGCATAAGGATAAATTCAATCGTCTAAGCCCCATTGATGAGATTTGGAAAATCAATACAAGAAGCAGAAGAGCTTAGAAAGTCTGAAGCTAGAGCTCGAATTCAGAAGATTATCATTGACGATAATGACGATGATGATGATTTGGGATTTTATGTGGTTAATACGAATACCGATAATACTCGATTTCATCCAAAACGTAGAGCCTAAGGATTTACTCATAATGGGAGACGGGCATATTAACACTACTCCGGAAACGGAGACGATTAGTGTTGAGACCCTTGTTTCAAACCCAAGTGAGTCCGATGACTTTAGTTTGGGGGAGTGTAATTTGTTCGACATCGATGATTCCTATTACGAGAAGTCCACGAGTAGACTTGCTCATCTTGCTCCAATTTCGTCGGAAATCGTTGAAGCTTTTGTCGATGATGATGATACCGACGACGATGACGATTATGATGACGATTTTTATGATTGTGTCGATATTGAGGAGGACGGAGGAGAGATTGATCTCGACATTTCTAAGATCGTTGACATTTCTCTTCAGGAGAAATTAGTCAAAAGTTATCTTTTAATTGAAAAGATTAACGTTTTTAGTCTCTCTCCTCCTATTCCGATTTCTCCTATATTTTGCCCCTCCTCTACTATCCCTGTTGTGGATCTTGATTTGCCTTTAGAGGAGGCGGATGTGCCTAGTTTTTCGGATGACTCGATACTTCGGGGTATCGAGAGTGACACCGTGATCTCGGGGGAGCGACACTAAATCTATTGATGCTTACACCATTGATGACTCAGCATGATTCTTTCCGAGTTACGAAGTCATTTACTTTTGATGAAGATGCCTGTGATGGCTGAATTTATTTGTTTTTGACGAAATTAACACAAGTGAATTTTCTTACCCGGGTATAGGTGAAAATGTTGTTTTAGATGAAGAGGAAGATACCTTCACATTCATTACCCGATCTTTTTACCATTTGTCACCTATCCCGAGGTTTTAACCCACATCTTATCCCGCGGGACGTGAAGATAAGTTTTTAAACCGTGGTAATTTTTGATAATGTGTATACAAGGATGAGTTCGTTAACTCTTGATGTTGTTGACCCACTCCACCACCCACCCTTAATGGATTTTTCATGTTTACCAAAGCATTTTCCGGCTTCACATTTTCTCTCTTGAAACTTTTTCTAAAAAGTTTTTTGAACAGGATTCAAAAAATGCTACGGTATATCTTTCATACCTAGTTTTGGGGGGAGGTTTCACCTTTTGGAATTTCTTCATTCCTACTATTATCTCCATGATTGAACCTGAGTTTGGGGTAAATGAGTCAAGCTAGGGGACCGTTAATAATCAAATGTGATGTGCGTGGGAGGCACCCCATGCTTATCCTTTTTATCTTCTTTCTATTGTTTTCTTTGCTTCCCCAAGGACAAATCAATTCGGGGTTCTGAGTATTGCTCTGTAACTTGGTTAAACAATAACTAAGCCGTTTTAACATCATTTTTGAGCTAACAATGTAATCATGAGAGGAAGCTTGTTCTCTTTCGTTCTTGTTGGTTGTTTGTGTTTATTTGTCTAGGTTTTCTGGATTTTGGAAGATTCAGGTTCAATATCTGTGGGAAGAATCAATGCAATGCCCACATTTTCCATTGATGATCTACTATCTTTTCCTTCATTAAAGTGGGAAATCTTTTTATCCTTTGTCTTTTATCGAATAAATACTATTCTGTTGGCATTGTCCTTTTCTTAGAATTTTTGTTTAAGATTTCCTTTTGAACTTTATTTTTTCAACAATTGAGAGACTATGTTTCATTTTAGTTTGGGGAAGGATATCTTCGATATTGACTTGCATTTCACGCAACCTTGTTTGAATCTTTTTGAATTTTCCTTTTTGTGAAAAAGTGAAAAATTTTAAATTTTTGCTTTCAAGAAAAGCTCAATAGAAGCTTAGTTTGGGGAAAAACACCACTTTTTGGTAATCCGTTGGTGAGAAATAGAAGTTAATTTTGACTTGACCGGGTGAAAATGCCCTAGCTAGTTCTTTAACCTACCTTTTGTGGGGCCAAGCTTTAAAAAATCCTATTGCCTTTGGATTTTTAAAAATGTGTGAAGAACTAAGAGATGATGTAGTTAAATATAAGTGTTATTTGTTTAAGCCAATGTTTATTTGGAAAACCTAAAGCTTATATGAATGATTTGTGTCTTTTTACTCCCACAAGCTCTTAATTTCACTAATCATACGTGCTCTTTTTAATTTAACTAAGTCAACCAATGTCTTTAGAAAAAGTCTTACATTTTGAAAAAAAGAATTCATTTTATTATGCTATGTAAGATTTTTGTTTCAAATTTTTAGTATGATTTTCTAAAGTGAAAGTTTTCCATTCATAAAAATTATATAATTATAAAAAAGAATGCAATGAAGCATTTTAATGCTAAAAGCATTATTTTTGTGCCAATGTAGCATCGACAAAAATTAGAATAATAAAATTCCTATATGTAGTGTTTTTAATCGTTGGCGTATCCATGTTGAGAGTGAGACTCGGATGGGGTCGCAACTAAGGGGTTTTAAAATTTATGTACGTGGAATCAAGTTTCGTTAGAGTAGGCATTCATCACTAGGGAGCGCGGCCTAGGTGATGATTGCAACTAAGGGACTTTGGATTCTAGGCTTTGTAGGAAAAAGGTGTTGTCGCGATAACCCACAAACGTTAGCAGCGGAGTGGGGGTTCGAACTAAGAACACCGGTTGTTGATGCGATATCCTATTTGGGAGAAAGGCCTAAGTAGGGGTTCGAACTAAGAACAACATTCCTATTGCAAAAAAAAAATAAAAAAAATAATTATAGTACATGGAAAATAAAAAGAATGGTTAAAAATTTCATTTTCTCAAATCAATTTATAAGTTTTGTTTCCTAATCTCTTTTAGCTTTGAGTCGAGGTTTATCTATGTTATTAACATTTGAGCTCACAAGGCTTATTTGTAAAGCTTAGATGAATTTCAACTATGAAGATAAATTGATCTATGGTTGAGTTAAAAAGAGTGCACACATCTTAATCATTAATTTATTCCCGGGAGTGAAAAGTTCACAAGTTATAAGTATAAGAGCTTAATCATTTGGACTTATATTGACAATGATCTTGTTTATTAGCTTTGTTTAGTCTAGTGAAAAGTCAAGGATGACGAATTTTCCTCTTTTGTGCTCTATTAATCGGGAGTAGCCTATTTCGATGAGCCTAAAAGTTGCAAAGTTGCAATGATTGCCATTAACGTGTTTCCATGAGATTAAATGATGAGAAAAGTGAAAGTTGATTTTAAAAGGTAATTCATAAAAGGTTCTAAACAAGGGCATTTTGGAAACTTCTTAGTTTACAAAGTGTACACTTCATAACATTGCGTGAGGACACGGCAATCCTTTAGTTTGGGGAATTTTGATATTTGCTAAATTGTACATTAAATTACCCGGGATTTTGCCAAATAAAAGCCAATAAAATGCCAAAAGAATAGAAAATGTGTGCTTTTGTGTCCAATTGTGCAGGAAAGGATTAAAAAGACAAAAAGAAGCAAAAACGATCAAAAACCGACAAGGAACGAAAGAGACAAGAACAAGAGTGAAGAATCAGCCAAAGATCACAGCCGGATCAGCCCGACACAGCAGGAAAGAAAGTCAAAGGTCAACATAATAAAGTCAAAGGACCAAGAATGACAAGTCTTCAAAGTCTCAAGGGTTTATTTGAGTTATAAAGTTTTAAGGACTAAAGTTGCAAAAAGTGGAAAGTGCTTTATAAAAGAGAAAGAAGAAATAAAGAACACAAGGACCAAAGCTGTCAGAGAAAGGTAAGACCACACAGGATATTCTGACGAATTAGAAAACTTTCTTTATAACTAGAATTGGGAGCGGCTAGAACCAGGGCCAGTGTTGCTATTACTTCAAAGATTCAAAAGATAGAGCGCGGCTCAAAGCCCTCTAACAACCTACAACCGCCTTTCCCGCCTTTTTCTCTAACAAACCCATCTCCCACAAAACCATTCCCCCGCTCCCCTACTCTTCTCAGCTCTATATATTTCCCTCCTCCACCTCACCTAGTCCACATGTCAAATCCTGATTGGATTGAACACCTCATCTCCCAATCAAACGGCCAAGAATTGTTCTAAAAGTGATCAACGGTTGAGATTGAATGGAAGTTTCATGAATCTCTCCCCTCTCTTCATCTATCTTCTATAAATAGGGAGCTTAGGCATCATTTTTAGAGTTAGTTAGTTTTTGTTTTTCAGTTTTTAAGTTTTTTTTCATTTTTTAAGCATTTTTCTTTAAGCTTTTTAAAATTCAGCTTCAATTACTTGTACTTTTGTTAATTCTACTTGTACACAATCAATTTGAGCAATACATTCTGTTTTCAAGTCTCTTCACTCTTTGATTTCAATAATAAGTCGATTTTAATCAAATAAGCTCTTAATAAGCTCGTTTGAGTTTATTGTTGTTCATAAGCTCAAATTCATTTGAAATTCTGTTTTAATTCTTCATTTACTCCTTATAATCATTTACATCTTAATATGATCACTTGAGTTCATTAGTTTCAAATTGGAGGTTCAAAAAAAGACAATAAGCTCAAAATTAGCTTATTGAGGTTTAGAGGCTAGGGAGCCACTTAGGTTCAAGCTTTTTAGAGCCACTCATTCAACTAGAGTGGCTAAGTGCTGAGACAACACCATTTCAGGTTTAACTTTCTCATTTCAATTTAGCATTTAAAAAGCTTAATTCAGTCTAGCTTATTCATTTGTAGTCAATTGTTTAATACTGCTTATTTTGCTTAAGGTTAGATCATAAGATGTTATATTGTTAAGCTTTCTAAGTAAGAGTTAATTTTGGTTTCATAAACTCATTTTTCATATCAAGCTGTCATAGTAGTAGTATACACCTAGTAGAGAAACTAGCTTAATCCTATTAATAAGCTAGTAATTTGAGAACTCACTTAGCTTAAGTAGGTCAATTTTAGTAAGTGTAGATATTAGGTTTAAGCTGTTTTAGTGTTTAAATAGTCTTTAAGTGCATTTAGTTTTGACAGCTAGTCTTAAACTAGTGTTTGGGTTAAGGTTTGTTTGACTATTAAAGTCAAAGTCATCCTGTCAAATTCTTTTAAATAGTTGAGGTTCTTAACAAGTTTAAGTTTTAAAAAGGATTTGGGATTCAGTTTGTAATATTTCAAAGATTTGAGTTTAAAATCTTTGCATTAGCACCAGGACAGTAGTTAGTTCAAGGTAAATTTAGAAGTTAGTGTTTCATAAACATTTTAGAGCTCACTTTTAATCAATATAGGTTTAGTTACATTTAGCAAACTAGTTAATGAGTTTTAAGGAAGAAGTTCAACCTGCACTTAAGTTTCTTTTACCAATTGCATCAGCAACAACAGTTTAAACTGTTGTTGCCACTGACTTTTCTAGTTGTCTTTAAGCAATCAAAATTAAGAGTTAGAGCTTAGAATTAAGATCCTTATGAGTACTCTACTAGCTTCTTAAAATCCATCTTTTAATTTTCACTTATAAGTTTTGGTTTAGTTTTTATACACCTGTAAAAGTAGAGTAGCAGAACAACAAAGTTTTAGCTTATTCTCTTAATGATTGTGCATTTCTAGTTGAAAAAAAATAAAAACCTTTTACCTAGATTTGCTTAATAACCTTAGGACAGTTTAAATCCAAATTTTCAGCTTGTAAGGTTCAGTAAATAGTAGATTAGCTTATTAGAAAAAGCTTAAATTTAGAATTAAGCTGAACTTGCACTTTTTAAGAGCACATTTCTTGTTAAACTTGTTAATACCTAGCTATTTTTAGTTTAGATTTCCTTAGTGTACATTTTAAGCTACGATAAGCTTCCTTTGCTTTTCATTTTCATCAAGTAAATAGCAAAATATAAGCCAAAATCTAGAAAAGCTCTTTGAGCCTTAGTTTCTGTAACAGCAAACTAGAAGCTTATTTTCTAGCTTATTCTTTTGTCCAAAGTTAGAAGTGCCTTTATTAAAGTTGTAGGGATTAAGCTCATCTTCAACTTTGTAGTTTTAAGTTTTTGTTAATTCTCAACTTTTCAATAAGCAAAATAAGCAAAAAGCGCAGGGTCTGTTTTGTTCTTTTCTTAAACTTAAAGGTTACCCGTTTCTATTGAATTGAAACTTTTGTAAAGTTACCCCGCCTACCTTTCTCTTTCCTTTCTTTCAGTTTCTACCCTGTATTTTCTAATAATAATAAATAGAATTTTAATTTTTAGTTATTAGTTTTAAAAATTAGGGTTAACATTTTAATTGAACAAATTAGTGTTAAATTGATTGATAAAAATTGGGGCTTTTTGTGTCATTACATTTCTGCACCATTTTAGCATTTTAAATCCATTTTTCTTTATTTTTCTCATTTGAAATTGTATTTTTTAGAAATTAAAACAAAATTTAGTTAATTCCTTTTTCTTAGATAATTCATAAAAAATAGAAAAACAGTTGAAAAATTTTGATTCTTTTTGCATTAATTTTCATTTTAAATCTAGTATTTTTGAAAAATAAAAGAAAAATTTTAGTGTTAATTTTTAGAAAAAGTTTATTTTTGATAATTCATTAAATCTTAGAAAAATCATAAAAAATTCAAAAATACATAAAAAATTCTAATTCTTTTTCCTAAAATTTTCATTTTAAATTTGTGATTTTTAGGTATTAAATTTGTTAAAAGTCGTGCTTTAGTTTTTAAATTTCAGTTTTAGCTCGCGTTTAATTCGTTTTGTGCATTTAATTTTCGTGCTAGTTAATTGTTTTTTTTAATTCTTGCTATTACATTTGTAGTATAATCAACAAATCAAATATCCTTTATCATTCTAAGCTCGAATCCGAATATTCCAAATTCTCAATTCACGATTTCGTTGGGACACGACCCGAGTTGTACAATACTTCCCGGATAAAAATATACGAATTGTGTTTTCTTTTGTGAGATTTTTACCTTATATTTCTCTTGGTTGAGAAGTATTTTGGAAAGAATTCTTACGAGATTAATACTATATAAGTATATTAAATTTGTTTGTTTCTACACGAACCAGTTATCACATCAGATATTCTAAAATGGGTAGCTTTTTATAACTTTTCTTAATAAGATATAAGGGTTGTTTGGAGAGCTTATTTAAACCCTTTTTTCCAAAATGTATTTTTGAATTTCTTTTTATACTTAAACATTTGATATAGGGACATCTTCTTCTTATGGGTCTATAGGAAAAAAAAGGAGGCCTAATAGTTGTGCTATGAATTTGACCTAAGAAATAAAAGCAAATTTGGCTTTGTTGATAGAAATAATGCCTAAAAATGTTATAGATATTTTTCGACTTCTCCACGTTTTGATAATCACAAAATGTAAAAACGCTCTATGTAAAATTAAACGTAAACAAGTAATTATCGTAAATTTCATTTCGAAAATTAATCACTTAAAGATATGAATAAATAAATGTTTAATTTATTTGTGATTAAAGGAATTTATTTTTTCTAAACCCTACATTTTTATAAAATGTAACTAACATTTTTAAAACTTACACAAAACATTTTTTGTATTTACAAGAAATGTTTTATACAAAATAAATATTTTGAATTCAAATTTTCCCCCTAAAATTATATAAAACTGATATAGGAAACACCTCCCCTGGAAAAGACAAAAATGAGAGCGTCCTACTATGGGCGCCCCCCCTTGCCTATAAATAGTGGACTATTCCCCACAGATTTTTCACATTTTGTACTCATTTTCTTTATGTTCTAACTCAATTTATACATCTCCTACAATCCTTTGATCATTTAATCTTAAGCTTTTGTTTCCAAGTGATTCAAGCTTAGATCTTCAAGTGCAAGAGAAGAATACTCCTTATCATCAAGCTACGAAGTATTATAGCTTAGTGTTTACGTAACGTAGTTACGATTGTGGTGTATCTTGTAATTCATTTATATCTCTTGTGATTGTGTGTAATAGTTAGATCGGGTTGATCGTGTTAGCACTTAGACGAAGTGAATCCTTTGTAAGGGTGGTTAGTATTTTAGGCCTCAAAATACAAGTGTGTGGTAGATTGGTTCTAGCTAATATTAGGACTCGACATTTGGCTTAGTGTCGGAAATTGGTGTAAGCTACTTGTGTACGATTTTCTCCGCCTAAAGGGAGTTTTTTGACATAGTGAAGAGAACTCTCGAGTTAGGTACTCGAGGAGTGAAGTAGGGCGAAGAGGAGATTTGTTACCGAGCCACTATAAATTCGTGTGTTGTGGTTTGATCTTTCTAACTCTTATCTGTTGTCTGCACGTGTAACTTAGACCAATTTAAGACACAATAACACACGCAAGTAGACAGAAAAAAGATAGAAGAGCGGTCTAGCCAAATATAAAGAAAACAGAATTTAACCATTTATTAATCCCAGTTAAAACGTTGGTTTGTTTATTTAGTGCAATAAGTGCTTATCTCGAGACGGCATATCATTCCAAGATTTAGGTCGGTACTTCTTTCCTACACCTAGACAAGTAAATGTCTATCACAATTAAACGGCATACCGCAAAAAAGCAACCTATTTTGATATAATCTATCTAACAGGAGTTAATAATTACGTTCTTATTAAAACCCTAGCTCATAGAGACTTTACCTACTTACTACTTAATGGGAATTTATATACTAGTAGTCCACTGTCCAAGTCTTTACCAATTGACTAAGAACGTACTCGTTGATCCCAGGTTCACCTGCTGGTCCAGCTAAGCTCACTACTTTAAAGGCAAAGATAGGGCATTATTTGTGATCCTATTGATCTAGATACATAAATCACTATATGGAGAGCCATCTCGGCATCTAGCTAACTTGATCGGTATCACTAGATCCAATTGAATGATAGGTCGCATACAAAATCATGTAAACAAGTATCAATAGATAAACATAAACAAGCAATCAACGATAAATTAAACAGTCGATATAAACAAACCAAACATTTAAATCTTCATAACCATGGCTAATACCCAAGGGTATTATCCCTTAATAATCATAATCAATACAATGAGTTAAACAAATGATACCAAAAATCAAACGATTACTAGTGTATAAGAGATTACAAGTAGATCCTATGAATTAATAGCTTTGCTTAACCTCTTCTACTCTTCTTGTCTTTTAAAAAATCGACTTTTTTGGTTAAGGTATCGAAAAAATGATCAAGCACACTGAAAACCCGTTTTTAGGTTTTCTATTTATACTTTCCAAGAATTGGTCAAAAAAGAAGATAAATAATAGATACAACGATATCAGAGAGTTGAACGGCGAATCGGGTGGTTTCTTGGAGTAGGAACCGCCGTATCGATATCTTTCTAGAATATTTTATATCTTTACTTGAATACGCTAAAGATCTTTCTGACACGGCGGTAAATGGACTTTGAGTGCAGGCCAGATACGTAGTATCTTCCTTGATGGATACGGCGTATAGGATGTCAGAGTCGGTTTCTTCATATTTCTTCATTTAAGCTCCAGAATGCGTGCCTTTTAGCTAATATTCATCAAGTACTCCATAATTACTGCAATTTTCAAATATAAATGATTAAGTAACAATTCTGTTGGCAATAATGTATAAAAATGGGTATTTACATTATAGGATTACATGATGACTATAAAAGTGACTTATTTGATGTCATCATGTTAGTACTTAGGTGTAATGATATATTGTTAGTGTGGTTTGGTAATTTAGAGCCTCAAAATACAAGTGTGTGGTAGATTGGTTCTACTAAGATTAGGACCACATTTAGGCTTAGTGTTGAAACTTGGTGTAAGCTACTTGTGTACGGTTTTCTCCGCCTAAAAGGAGTTTGTTGACATAGTGAAGAGAACTCCACGAAGTTGGGTACTCGAGGAGTGGAGTAGGGAGAAGAGAAGCTTCGTTACCGAACACTATAAATTCGGTATGGCTGTGGTTTGACTTTCTAACTCTAATCTCTTGTCTTACAAATTTACATTTGTTACTTATTGTCAATTATTACTAACCAGATTGTCTCATATTGTGTGATACATTTGAGATCACAAAAAATCAAATCTACTTTTCTAATACAAACGTCACATAAACTTTAAAAGCGGTAAACTATTTCAACCCCCCGCCCCCCCCCCCCCAGCCCCCCCACACCCGCCGCCACCCCCGCCCCCCCCCCCAATATTCAAACCCCCGCCCCCCCCCCCTCCCCCCCCCGCACCCCCCCCCCCCCCCACCCCCCCCCCCCCCCCCCCCTCCCCCCCCTCAATAACCCCCGCCCACCCACATCTCCTCCCCCCCCCCCCCCCACCCCACCCCCCCCCCCCCCTCCAAACCCCCCGCCCGCCAACCCCCCCGCCCTACAGCCGCTCACCCCCCCCCCCCACCCCCTCACCACGCACCGTCACCCCCCCACCCCCCCCCCCCCCACCCCGCACCCCCAACCCCACCCCTCCCCCCCCCCCCCCACCACCCTCCCCACCACCCCCCAAACCCCCCACCCAACCCCCCCCCCCCACCCCCACCCCCACCCCCCGGGGCCCCACCGCCCCCTCTCCCCCCCCCCCCCCCCACCTTGCCCGTCCCCCCCACCGCCCCCCCCTACCCCCCCACCCCCCCCCCCCCCCCCCCCCCCCCCCCACCCCCCCCCCCCCCCCCCGAGCACCCCCCCCACACCCCCCCCCCTCGCCCCCCCCTATTCAACCCCCACCCCCCCCCTCAACCCCGACCCCCCAACCCCCCAACCCCCCCACACCCACCCCCACCCCCCCCCCTCCACCCCCCTCAACCCCCCTCCCTTAAAGTTTTTTCACAAATTGGTATCAGAAGCCACGTCAAACAAGATTTTTTAAATAAACTGTACTTTAAAACTTGAATCGATCTATGAAATCGAAAAAATATTTAGAAGGGAAATCTATGCAAAGATCGCCACGATTTAAAAGTGATGGATTTATTTATTGGAAAAATAGATTCAAAACTTATGTTAAATCAAAAGATCTAGATCTTTGGCTTGTTATTTTCTATGGTGGTTTTCCTCCTATTCAAAATAATCACGAGACTTAAAAGGATGAAATTATACCATTTGACAAACAAAGCGATGATCTTAAAAAAAAAAACTTTCTAAAAATAATGAAGCTAAAATGGTAATTTATAATGCTTTGCCACGTAAAGAATACGAAAGAATTTTTCTGTGTAAAACCGCAAAAGAAATTTGGGATACTTTATTAATTACATACCAAGGTAATAGTCAAGTCAAGGATAACAAAATAGATCTTCTTGTTTAACAATATGAACAATTTACGATTCCATAAGAGGAATTGATAGATAATGCTTTTTCTAGATTTAACACTATCATTATTAGTCTAAAAGCACTTGATGAAGGTTTTTCTAACAAGAACTATGTTAGGAAATTTCTTATGGCACTTCATCCTAAATGGCAGGCAAAAGTCACGGCTATTGAAGAGTCGAAGGATTTGACATCACTATCACTTGACGAACTTATCGGCAACTTGAAATTATATGAAGTGATAATAAAGAAAGATTCCGAAATGGTCAAAGGCAAAAGAGAATAAAGTAGATCTCTCGCTTTGAAGGCTAAAACGGAATCTAGTGATGAAGAAAGTTCGACCTCTGATAGTGAAGACAAATAGTATGTTATGGCCGTGAGAGACTTCAAGAAGTTTTTCAAAAGACGAGGAAGGTTTGTGAGACAACCACGCGATGAAAGAAAGTTGTTCCAAAGAAGTAAAGACGACAAAAATGGTAAAAGCGAAAGAAAATGCTTTAGATGCGGAGATCCAAATCACCTCATAGGAGAATGCCCAAAGTCGCCAAGAAGCAAAAACCAAAGGGATTTTGTTGGAAGAATATGGAGCGATAGCGGCGAATATGAGGAAGAAAAGACCAAAGACGAAACTTGTCTTTTAGCTCAAGCGTCTAATGAGGTACTTTCCGAAACCGAATTTTATAGTGATAGTTTATCGTGAATAGATGACTCAAAATTAGACAGTGCATATCATCGTTTATGAAAAATGGGATTAAAAGTAATTTTTTAAAAATAAGTCACTAAAATCTACTAAAAGTCGGCTAGAAGATGAATTACTCAAATTAAAAGAAAAATTATGTAGATTAGAGAAAAATAAATAAAATAATGTAGAATGTAAAACATGTCAAAAACTTAGGAATGAAAATGAGAAACTTAAAGAGGAAATAATCAAGCTCAACCAATTTGATAAAAGCACTCATTCTCTTAAGAAAATATTAAGTTTTCAAAAACCATCCGGAGACAAATCGGGTCTAGGATTTAATTCAGGCGAAGCGTCAACGAGTGGGACTAAACAAATTAATTTTGTAAAACCACAAGAACTTGAACCCAAACCTATTAAAGAAAAATCCATCGAATCAAATTTATTTCCGAAACCTAAACATTTACTTGCAAACAATTGTAACGTTCCCGTTGCAAATAATGACGAAGCAAAAAGGTTTCATAAACCATCTTTAAAACCCGGAGTTTGATTTACCAAACCCAATGTAAAGTCAAAAACTCCATCTCCAAAAAGACATAATAATTCTCGTCCTCGACCTAAAACACAACAACCTAGGAGAAATCAAAATAGATAAAATTACCCTAATATGTATCTCATAATATGGAATAATCCCCAACAACAAAATTATACTCCATGGGAAATTTGTCCACCTTTTTTACATCCAAACCAAATGCAAAAGATGTACGACACTAATAATCTCGGACCCATGAGATATTGAGGATCAAATGTTTGAATCATTATTATAGATATGCTTGGGAATAAACTTTGGAACCCGACAAGTAGATTGAAGATTATGAATACTCAAAATTCATGATGGCTAACCAAAAGAAATTGCCTACAGTCAAAGCATTAAATAGACGTAATGTTTCTCTCGTAAGAAATTCAAGCGGAAACATAATAGGCAAAAGTATGATCTCTCTCTATTAAAGCTGTTAAGCACGTAGAATATTTAAAACTTAATGTGTTAAGTGTTGATTAAATATGTAATAATAGTTGTTAAGTTATATTTATCAAACGTGATAGCAAAATAAATTTTTGAAAATGAAATATGCTTGACTAAATGATATCGTAACTAGAAATAAGAATTAGATTAGTTGCCTAGGATTATAATCAAAATGGAGAAATTAATTACAACAAATTCTATGCACCTGTAGCTAGATTATAATACACAACATATTGTATTACAAAGAGGAAAATTTCTATGTCCACAAGTATTAATCTCACGGGAGATGAATCAGGTGAGTCGGTGGATAATAGTAAATATAGAAATATGATAAGTAATTTCTTATACGATAAGTAGGCTCGATATCATGTTTAGTGTTTGCCTTTGTGCACGTTTATAGGAGGTTCCCAAGAACCTCTCACGTTGAATCGGTTTATTGTATCATCTGATAAATAAAAGGCACTACGCACTTGGGATTGCAATGTCCCAA
>BQNB010033373.1:39331-52390 GCA_026074375.1 Tanacetum coccineum
ACCTGCGCACTAAGGAAACAAAGCACCGTTAGGCTTACCGTGGGATTGTCTCCCACGATTATCCTCCGGCGTGAGAGTAAGTAATCGGTTTTAGGGTTTTAGTAGAAAGTTAGGGTTATGAGAGCATACCTTGGATGAGAGCCTAGGTGCCCCTTATATTCTCACCAAACCCTAATGGGCTTTGTCCCATTAATTAGGTGAATAACCAAGAGGCCCCACCGCTTATTTTAATAACTAGTGGGCCCCTCTCCTGATCATAACTCGTTCGTAACGGGTGTTATAAATACCTGCGCGCGTGTGCGCTGGCTGGACCTCATGGGCCTAAATCCTTGTCGTGATAGCCCACATGTTATGGGCCTCCCCGTAGGCAGTATCGTTTGGGCCTTGGAAGCCCGTATTGGTGTCGCTATGGCCCATTCGTCATCGGTCCGGGTGTAAATAGTATTCGTAGGTCAGGTTCGTGACCCGAGGTTGGACTATACGTCATCAAAGACCATAGCCGAATATTTTCTTATGAGATTTTGACTTTTAGGTATGACTCGAAAAACGCTAGAAGAAAAATAAATTACATAAGGATGTTACAATAGTTGATAGGATTTGAGATACTTATATCATATTCATCGGAAGCATTTAGGATTTGAGATACTTATATCATATTCATCGGAAGCATTTAAAAGACAACCCGCCTCGCATTAATCTAAAATGGTGTCGTCGATGCGCATTTTACCAATTTATTGAGCATTGAGACTATTCCGATAGATGAGGATTATTTTGATTCTAATTCAAACTCTAACTTCAGTTATATACTTCTTGATCATGATATTTGCCATTTTTTCAAGTATATACTTTAGTTATTTGCCATTTGATCATGTTATATACTTCAGTTATATAGTCGGCCAATAGGTCAGAAATCATGGTTACCAAAAAAGAAAGAATTGTTGTGTATGTAAATATGAGAGCGCATATGGAATGTTTTCTTTGATTGACGTGGAAGTGAGAATTTACGATAAAAGTAAAAATAAAATTACTAACTCAGGGCATCCACTATGGTGGGTTTATGAAAAGGTTTATAAACATGAAAAGGTTTATGTTTCATTTCAACCATAATGGACACTCATTTCATGTCTATGTGGAATGAAGATGTCCGAATTCTTGAACCTCTTTATAAATTAAATGCATTTAATGCATTTGTTATATAAGACATTTTATGAAGTTGAAAATGTTTATACTATAGTGAATGTATGTTTATAATATTAAAAAGTCTAAGAATTATTGATGTATTAATGTATAAACCTTTACAAAAGGTTTACCATAGTGGATGCTCTCACTATTTATATTGAGGTGGTCAAGTTTTGAATTAGTTTCATAACTTGACATTTTATCCATATAATTTTAATAAAATAGAATATTTATAATTCTAACGATCTCCCTCTTAGTAATCCATGTTTTTATCTAAAACACTTATTCTATTTTATTTAGTTTTCCGATCATGTGTTTACGTTGTATAAGACTCGATGAACTTCTTCATCTTTAGCGAGTTGGCCAATAACTAGGTTTCTTGCCTTATGTAGAATGTCTATCTCCAAAAATAACTTCAGTACGATACATTTGCTGTTAGTAGACAGTTCTTTCTTTTATAACTTGAAAAATTATCGCTTTCAATCTTTTGAAGTTGTGTAGATTGAGGTTGTTGATCCTTCTTTTTGACCTTTGGAATGAGTTGAACTTTGATTGATTTCATAGTGCCAAAAGAGTATTTTGAAATTTTGTTGAATTGAATGAATCATTTTTCCTGATAAAGATATACAACACGAAATTCGGGTTCTTTGATAGTCGTGAAAAGTGGTATGCCTTCAATTCCTGGAAACTATTGATTAGGTCTTATAGGATTGATCTTTCTTTGATAACTTTTAACACCAAGCTCAAAATCACTAGTATGAATAAAAAGGATATGATAATGAAGATATCTCTTGCCCGACTCATAAGCGATCATTTTCTATGTATTGTTATTGCAGTAGTAGAATATGTCTTCTAATGATTGAGATGAAGGTTACCATAATCGTCTTCCGTAAAGTACAAACTTTAAAGGTCTCCATTCTTGTTACCTCAAAACGTTGGAATCCAAAACTTTTCATAACGATCACAAGTCACTTCTTGAAAACCAAATATTCGATCATTTATGTATATTGTTTCTCTTGGTTGTTGTTTATTCATCATCATACCACAATAGATTTTTTTATCACTTTCAATTCTATGTTGAAGAACATCTATAGCAACTCTTTCCAGACTTGTAACTTTCTTGACAAACACTTTATTCCAGATATAACTTATCTATCTCTCCATTAAGCACATTCTTCTTTAATGACGGAACAATCTTAGAAACTTTTATTGAAGAAACTTCAAGTCTTTGTTTACAAATACTATTTCACTTGAATCTTGCTTTGGTCTTTTTGTTGACTTTCGAGAAGGTTCTTGACAAGGTGTTCGTTGTGAATCACTTGCAATTGGAGTAGTAGCAAGACTTTACCACTTTTACAAAATCAACTCATAGTAATTATTCCTCATCATCATCAATAGTTGCATGTTAGCTTTTGGTTATCTTCTTAAAAATTATTATACATATATTTCATTTCAAAATTATTTTCTCGATCGTCTCTTTTCAATTCTAACTTCATCTTGAACATTACAAATTTTTGCAAAACCAAGCTCATTATCCTCGCTATGCAACATTTGAATATTATCTTGTAATGTCTTGATCCAATACCATATCAACTACCACATTTTCAGAATCATTTTAAGCCTTTGATGTAGAATCTTTACCATTAACTTGCATCACATTCTCGGAGTCTTGACGACCATTACCCATATCCTATGTCTTCGATCTATTTATCGTCTCATTCTTCTCCACCTCAAGATTATCTCACTCGGGATCATCCTGATTTTGATTTTGGAGATCAGAATGAGGTCGACAATTCTGTTGAAGTTCAGATACACTCTTTGACAATGTCCCAAATGCGAATGCTAAACGACCATTCGAAGAATCAAGTAGTTCCTTAAATTGGTCCTATCGACCACAAAGATAAACAATGTCTATGTGTGTGTGGGAACAAAGGATTTAAAGCATGAAGAGCAAGTAGGGTAAGAAGAGCATCTTTGATATCTCGGTACTTAGGCATATCCAACATACAAGAATGTAACTTTTAAATCATACATTGTTATTTCCTTTTGTTAGTGTCATTTACTTGTGTTTATGTTTTATAAATTTGTGCATGAACTAGGATTATATAAAATAAGATTTTCTAGAAATTTTTTCAAGAAACGAAAACGAATAAAACTATTAGACTCAGGCTAGCGGCGTCACAACTTACGCCTAACGGTGTCAGTTGTATTGGACAACTTCTTTTGAATTTTTGTAATTTTTGAAAATTATTTTTGAATAATTATTTTTGAATAATTTCCATAATTTTTTATATATCCAGATTTCATGCATAATTTTTATTTCACGAATTACAAGTATTCTATCTTTGCTGCTTTGTTAGGTTTTTAATTTATGATTACAATGCGCGTGTATATTATCTCCCATCGATTTTACTCTTGGTATAGGTATCTTTCTCTTAGATTTATATGTTATATTGTATGAGGAGAGTTCTCGGACATTTCTTGGATGAAGATTTAACCTTATATCGTAATTCTTTGTTCATTCCGAGGAAACCAGGGGAGTACACATTTTTTATAGTTTTTCTTTTATTTTTCATTTCCTATTTTATGGGTACATTACCCTATTATACATTAGACGTGTAGACGATGTCGTATTGCCATTAATGAGGTCTTTTGAGTAATGGTTAGTCATTTTGGTTAAGTAGTTATTAGTTGGACCATTAAACATGAATATGTTTTTTCTTTTTGGGTTGGCCCAATTTTGTTACAAACAAAGCACCCGGTTTTGTTACAAACAAAGCACTGATGTTCGATATAAACTAGGTGGGAGTAGTTGGTATATATTAGGCGATACATGTCTCATTTGAGGCATACATGTCTTATGCCTTGACTATCTCTTATATCTACACACTATCAACACTCATACACCATCTACACACTATCAAAACACATGTAGACCTTATTGTTTTCTTGCACATCGATTGAAGGAGTGATGAATGTTTAGTGGTTTTGGTTTTTTAGCAAGGTCAGATTGGTTGACGTATGGTATTTTTTTTCTTGGTTCCGTACTATTAGTGTATCTCTAGATGTGTGTGATTGTTTGCTTATGTTTTATGGTAAATAATGTATAATAGGGTAATATGGTATGTGTTTCTAAGTGTTGGATTTGTGTCGTGTGCTATGTGTTTATAAGTACTGATTTTGTGTCGTGTTTACAAGTTGTGTTTTACTTCACTAATTTTATATGGTTTGTATTATCTGTGGTCATATAATTTTATGCAATGTGTGTGAACCGCTTTCATGATTGCTGATTTTGTTAGTGTCGCAAACCATGTTTCTTTAGGGAATAATGATGTTTTGATTTATCTTTATTAGTTGTTAGAAGACGTCCTTTTGCCATTAATGAGGGTCATTTTGATTAATGTTATGTGGTTATAAGTGCTGATTTTGTGTCATGTGCTACTAGTTGGGCTTTGCTTCACTGATTTTATACGATTTATATTATCTGTAGTCATATGATTATGTGCAATGTTGATGTGTCGTAGTGTAGGTGTTATTTTTGTTATCAAGTTTTACTATTTATTTTATGCCGACTATACCTAAAAACAACACTCTAACGGGTAGAGTACCCGGTCGGGTGGAGTTTCGTTGGTAAGTAGGGTGTCGATCACTAAGAGCGAGAGCGTTAATTCCTAGTTCTATTAGTATTTTAGTTATCTATGTTAGTACTAAATTAATCTAATTTATTTTAATCCTAAGTCTAAAGTTTAAGGGGGGTTTCAGCCTGAGAGACTGGCACGGTTTTGTGTATCTAACTTAAGGTTTTGATGACAAGTAAAACATTAAACACACACAAAAAGATAAACAAACGATAGAGGAACGGTCAATAACTAATGTAAGGAAAACGTATCAACCATGAGTAACCCGATAAAATGTAGGTTTGTTTATTAGTGCAATGATTGACTTATTTCGAAGGGCATATCATTCATAGAATTAGGCGGTACTTCTTTCTAAGACCTAGACGCGCTAATTCTGTCACAATTAGACGCATCCGCATAAAGCAAGCATTTGTTGATTATAATCTATCTTAGGAGATTAGTAATGGTGTTCTTTCTAAACCTTAGCTCATGGAGACTTTACCCACTTACTGCTTAACGACTCTTTATATACTAGTAGTCCACTGTTCGAGTCCTTACCAATGGAATAAGAACGTACTCGTTGATCCCAGGGTCACCTGCTGGTCAAACTAAGCTCATTAAACTAACGGCAAAGATAGGTCGATATTTGTGATCCAATGATTCTAAATATATAAATTGCAATATGGAGAGTTATCCCGGACTCTTAGTTTACGCCTAAACAACACCGAAGTTGCAGCACATTAAATATGTAGGACTAGACCCAGTTAAATGATAGGTCGCATACTTAAGCACGTAAACAAGATAAATTGATAAACATAAACAAAAATCAACGATAAATTAAGAAATCGATATAAACAAACCATACATTAGATCTTCATAAACATGGCTGACACCTAAAGGTATCAGCCGATAGTCATTGTATAAATACACACGGTTTCATATATGAACGATTAAAGAAAAGAAACCTTAACCGAACGCGTATTTGGTTGCGCAAAGATTACAAGACTTTTCCTATGATCTTGAGGTTCTTTTCTGACCTTCTATACTCTTTTATTCGTCTCTTGGTCGACTTGGTGGTTTAGGTTTTCACTTGCATAACTAAAACTAAGTTTAGGGTCTTGTATTTATAGAGTCTGGAAATAGGTCGATACGCCGTATCGGGCGATGTGGGATACAGCGTATTGGGGATTTATTAGAGTAAGGACAACGATTGATATCTTCCAGAATATTTTATTACTTAATATTGAATACGGCATATGGAGTCCCTCTGGATACGACGTATTGAACTTTATACCTTCATGGTCTTTTGTGAAGTGCAGGCACAGATACGCCGTATCTTCCTTGATGGATACGACGTATAGGATGTCAGAACAATAATCTTCATATTTCTTTGTTTAAGCTCTAGAATGCGTGACTTTGCTAATCCTCACCAAGTACTCCATAGTTACTGCAATTCGCAATTACAAATGATTAAGTAACAATTCTTGCAATAATAATACAAAACGGGTTATTTAAATTGGATAAATAATGCTATAAAAGTAATGTTATTTGATGTCATCAAATATCCCCCCACTTGAATCCTACTTGTCCTCAAGTAGCCTTTAGAAGTTTATAAAAATGTATCCCTAAGGATTTTTCCGTTAAGCATTTATTTGATCTAATACAAGTACACAACCAAACACCTCATGAAATAGGAAGATGAAAACACTCAAATCACTCCACTAATCCATGTGGTAACACGTAACTAATTTGCTCAATTGCTCAGTCGTGACGAGTATTCTATTATAGGCTTGGCCAGGATACACATCTCCACCACTATAGCTAAGGAGTAACAAGTTTATATAGGTAAAATGGGTTCTATTATAAGGCTTAGGGTTGATCATTCTAACAATCTTTCACCAAAAGTACCACACCAACAAGGCAACTAAATCACACATACATGGCCGTAATGACAGAATAGACATGTGTGTTCGATCACATCGTCATTTGAGTTTAACCAAGGGTTAGGATGAAGAATAGTATAGGGTATGGATCTTCTAACTTTCACCAAAAGTAATAAACCAACAAGGCAGCTGAATCACGCATACATGGCCGTAACGATGGAATAGACATGCATGCTCGATCACATCCTCATTCGAGTAAAACCCATGGTTAATGATTAGGAAAGGGAAATAAATTGTTGTTAAATAAAAATTACGAAGAAAATAGACTAGGCCCACGATATAAGTTGCTAGACACTTTTTCCTGACCGTTACCATGAAAAAGACACAACTATTTACACACGTCTTGATCATAGATTAAAAACAACAACCTGAGTTGGCGTTTCCGTAATGGTCAACTTCCCAATCATCCCATACTTTACATACTTTTACAAGACAAGTGGAGATATCTACCACTTTATACAAAACATTACATCGTTGACTTATAAGACGTATCAACGAATAATCAATTCTTCATATAATTCCTTCGGTCTAAGTTCTTGCGAAACGATTATCTTCAAACTTTACTCCTTTTTTTGTTAATTTTTCTATTTTTTTTTTTTATTTTTTTAAACAATACATAACTACGAATCTCGGTGTAATTTCACCATCTTCACGATCATAATAACTCCGGATAATTCCTTCGATAATTCTTCATTCTTCGGACGTACCAATAATTGTGATGGTAGTAAAAATACATGAGTTTTGACTACTTTATACATTCCCATTTGCAATGTGCAAATTTCTTCCCAACCGTACCAAAGATAGAAAATGACACAAGACTCGGGAAATACATACTTTACACTTTAAGCAACTAGCAACTGATAAATGGACTTAATCTAACAGGGTAGGCTAAGGTGTAAAGGTGTAACGAAACAAACAGTTGGTGTTATTCCTAAAGGATTGGCTCTACAGGTTTTTCTAGGGGTATCTTACTCTTATAATGAGAGTAAACAAAGGGTTTATACGGGATTTAACTAACCAGTGTAGTTAGTTAATAAAACAACATATATAGGCTTTTTGGGTGTAATCCTAGAAATTTACCAATTTAAACAAGTTACTCCATCTAAATCCATAGTACTCATTATTGTGGTCTCGAATAGATATACCAAGCCAAGTTCTAAAGTCTACAACATCACCGACACACTCATATTTTTGTAGAATTTGGGTAAACATTTAGAAACGGATAAGGTTAAATCCTCACAATATCTAATAAGGGTTATTGTGTGCGGGTTATGTAACTAGTAATTTCACAAAAGTATGCTAAATTTTTTTAAATTTGAGCATAATTTAAGCATTTTGATGTGAAAAATAGGACAAGTATCATTCTAATTCCCACCCCCCACTTGAATTATACAACATCCTCGTTGTATAGATAAAACATTAAAAACAGGAATTAAAAGAATTAGAATGAGAAACTCACCAACATTGTCAATTTCTTTTCCCACGAGGTCCTGTGCAAAATATAGGAAAACTATGCACTCCTATCTCGGTACCTACGGTTAATTAATAATAAAAACAATAAACTGTACAGGGGACCAATACGCCGTATCCATAAACTGGAATACGCCGTATAGAAGCCTGTAAAAAGTATCTAAATACGTGTCAGCCTGTAGAATACGGAGTATCATGTGCATGAATACGCCGTATAGACATAACTGACAATAATGTTTTAAAAGTGCATAAAAATAAATGACCGATAATGTACAGACATTCAATACGCCGTATGGTATGGAGCGGATACGCCGTATTGATGTCTGGGAAGATAGACTCGATAAAAATAAATAACAATCCGGGTTGTCTCCCGGGAAGCACTTTTCTTTCAGCTAGTCTTTAAGTAAGACTTTTTCTTCGGCTTTCATCACTCGGTTCGCGTCACCTTCCATCCGTTGTACTTTTTCTGAAAAATTTCTTGGTAGATTTGAGACATACTATCTTCGTTTCTTTCCCAAGCATTATATTCACATTTTCTTATAGCAATGTATTCTTCGTTAGGTCCTAGTGAATATTTTATAACTTTAAACTTCTCGGCTTTGCATACCCTTTTATTAGGTTACTCATCATTCTTATTGTCTTCTTTACGCTTCATTTCTCTCAGTTCATCCCCTTCTTCAATTTCATGTTCGTCATGGGCTTTGAAGAATGAATCAGTAGCAATGTTAAGGGGGTTTCCATAGTCAGATTCCTTCCATTCTTTATTGTTTAAAATATTGTTATCCATTAGTCTTTTATTCCAACTTCCATTCATCCAGGAATGGAATAATACCTTTTTAGTCCTTCCGTCTACTTTCGTATGGTTTTCGAATGATGAATTTACTCGTGATATGAATTCAAGTGGATCAATCCCCCAGTTATCCCCTTCGTCCAACATTTCAACTTCGCCATCGTGGGATTTGAGATAGAATTTACAAAAGAATTTATCCACTAGCTCTTCCCAAGTGGTAATTTTTCCATCCCCTCATTTATCCACCATAGTCTTGCATCATCAGCCAGCGAGAGAGGACAAACCTTCATTCGTAGTCGATGGGAGTCCACACCAGAAATTTTGATTAAATCGAGTAATGCAAGAACCTTAGCAATGTGGTCCACCACGTCTTCATCAAACATTCCGTGGTATGCATTATTTTTAACTTCAACAAAAATTCCGTGCTGAGTTCAATATTTATACCGTCGTCGGTATTTGTTTCAGCTTGAGCATTTTTCATGTAGTTCTTTAAAATTGGTTCTGCCATAGTTCTTGTAGTATCTTCTTCAAGCAACTAGCTCTGATAAGTATGATCTGTGACAAAGGTAAAAACATTAGCAGGATTTGCTCTGAAGAAAGATAGAAATTTAAGCACGGAAATCAAATATGAAGAATCAGTTTCTGTTACTGTATCGGACGATCAATACACCGTATTCAATAAGTCTGAATACGCCGTATTAATCTTTTGAATGAATACGCTGTAGTGGACAAGAAAGTTAGATACGCCGTATCCAATGGAAGTAGATACGCCGTATCAGGTTATCGACCAGAACAGTGTATTAGAAAACAATTAAACATACGAAACAATTAAACTAACAAAAAATTAAACAAACAAATATACAAGCAAATATACAGAATTATACACTAATCTAAATTACACTATTCCTAAGGGTTAGATTATTCTAATGTTAAAAACCAAAATATCAAAAAAAATCAAGATTAAAGTTTTCACTCCCCGGCAACAACGCCAAAAACTTAATGTGTCGTCGTGTAGGTGTTATTTTTGTTATCTAGTTTTACTATTTATTTTATGCCGGCTATACCTAAAAACAACACTCTAACAGGCAGTGTACCCGGTCAGATGGAGTTTCGTTGGTAAGTAGGGTGTCAATCACTAAGAGCGAGAGCGTCAATTCCTAGTTCAATCAGTATTTTAGTTATCTATGTTAGTACTAAAATAATCTAATTTATGTTAATCCCAAGTCTAAGGTTTAAGGGGTTTTCAGCCTAAGAGACTGGCATGGTTTTGTGTATCTGAGCTGAGTTTTTGATGACAAGTAAAACAATAAACACACACAAGAAGATAAACAAACGATAGAGGAATGGTCAAGAACTAATGTAAAGAAAATGTATCAACCATGAGTAATCTGATAAAATGCAGGTTTGTTTATTAGTGCAATGATTGACTTATTACGAAGGGAATATCATTCCTAGACTTAGGCGGTACTTCTTCCTTAAACCTAGACACGCTAATTCTATCACAATTAGACGCATACGCATAAAGCAAGCATTTGTTGATTATAATCTATCTTAGGAGATTAGTAATGGTATTCTTACTAAAACCTAGCTCATGGAGACTTTACCCACTTACTGCTTAACGGCTCTTTATATACTAGTAGTCCATTGTCCGAGTCCTTACCAATGGAATAAGAATATACTCGTTGATCTAAGATCACCTGCTTATCCAACTAAGCTCACTAAACTAAAGGCAAAGATAGGTCAATATTTGTAATCCTATGATTCTAGATATATAAATTAAAATATGGAGAGCTATCTTGGACTCTTAGCCTACTCCCAAACAACACCGAAGTTGCAGAGCATTAAATATGTAGGACTAAACCCAGTCGAATGATAGGTCACATACTTAAGCACGTAAACAAGTATAAATTGATAAACATAAACAACAATCAACGATAAATTAAGCAATCAATATAAACAAACCAAACATTAAATCTTCATAAACATGGCTGATACCTCAGCCGATAGTCATTATAAAAATACACACGGTTTCATATATGAACGATTAAAGAAAAGAAACCTTAACCAAACGCGTATTTGTTTGCGCGAGGAATACAAGAGTTTTCCTATGATCTTGAGGCTCTTTTATGACCTTCTATGATCCTTTATTCGTCTCTTGGTCGACTTGGTGGTTTAGGGTTTCACTTGCATACCTAAAACTGAGTTTAGGGTCTTGTATTAATAGAGTATGGAAACAGGTCGTTACGCCGTATCGGACGATATGGGATACGACATATTGGGGATTTCTTAGAGTAAGGACCACGATTGATATCTTCCAGAATATTTTATTACTTTATATTGAATACGACATATGGAGTCCCTCTGGATATGGCGTATTAAACTTTATTCCTTCGTGGTCTTATGTGAAGTACAGGCACGGATACGCCGTATCTTCCTTGATGGATACGGAGTATAGGATATCAGAACAATAATCTTCATATTTCTTCGTTTAAGCTCCAGAATGCGTGCCTTTTTGCTAATCTTCACTAAGTACTCGATAATTACTGCAATTCTCAAATACAAACGATTAAGTAATAATTCTTGCACTAATAATAAAAAACGGGTTATTTACATGGGATAAATTATGCTATAAAAGTAACATTATTTGATGTCATCAAATGTGTGTGAGCCGCTTTCATGATTGCTCATTTTTAAGTGCCGCTGTGACAACTCACAATTTTCAGGTCATTTTTACGTTAATAAACTCAAACTATTTACTTGAAACCCTTACGTGTTTACTTTTACGTGAAACCGTTTAGTTAAATCGCGTAAACTGAAAAACAACTTTAAACGTAAACCGACATTAAATAAATATAAGTTTACGTCAAATATAGGTTTGATGACTTTTATAAATATAATTTATAAGTCTATGTAAATTATTTTGAAAGTTTTATGTAAATAATCAAATTTACTGATTAGTGCATGCATGCATTTTCCCTCTTTTTTTGTCTAAGCCGTCGCCCCCTCCTCTATATGAGGTAAATGAAATATTTTGGATACTTAAACCTTACCATATTCATGATAAACTCATACTTATGCTTGCATCTGAACCAACAGCTCTCTTAATACCTAACCTAACCTCTCTTTCACTCCTTAAAACCGGCCACCCTTATTTTCTAAGCCAAAAATAGGAGATTCTCTTAATAAGCCCCTAAAGACACTTGATGTGTCGTTGTCTGGTGTAAATTTTATGATTTCAAGTTTTAAATTTATATTTTGCCGACTTAACCAAAAACAACACTTTGATGGGCAATGTACCCGATCAGTGGTAGTTTTGTGGTAAGTAGGTTGTCAATCGCTAAGAGCCACAAACAATCTTTTCAATTTATTAATATTTTGGTTATGTAAACTAAGTTAATTCTACTCTATGTTAAACCTATGCTAAACCTATGTTAATCCTAAATCTAACGGATAAGAGGGGGTTTTCAGCCTGAGAGACTGGCACGGGTTTGGTGGTGACTAAAATCAACTTAAGACACTAAAACACACGCGAGCAAATTAACAAAAGATAAAAGAGCGGTCGAGCCAAATATAAGAAAACTGTATTAGCCATCATTAATTCGATTAAAGTTGGTTTGTTTATTTAGTGCAATGATTACTTATCTCGAGGCGGCATATCATTCTTAATATTATGGCGGTACTTCTTTCTTAAACCTAGACACGTAGAATTCTGTCACAATTAAACGCATCCGCATAAATCATCCTTATTTGCTGATTATAATCTATCTTAGAGATTAAAGCAATGGTGATCTTGTTAAACCCTAGCTCATAGAGACTTTACCCACTTACTGCTTAATGGCAATTTATACACTAGTAGTCTACTAACCAAGTCTTTACCAATTAATTGAGAATGTACTCGTTAATCCCTGGGTCACCTGCCGGTCCAACTAAGCTCATAATCTAAGGGCAAAGATAGGTCGTTATTTATGATCCTATTGGTCTAGATGTATAAATCAATATATGGAGAGCTATCCCGACATCTAGATTACTTGGTCCATATCACTAGATCCAGTTGAATGAT
>BQNB010033374.1:4279-44206 GCA_026074375.1 Tanacetum coccineum
TCGAATTAAACCTTTTCAATACCAACTTTGATAAACCCCAAGACTCTTGTAAAACTCGACAATCTTAAGCCTTCAAATCCTTGATCAAAATCTACTTGAAATAGAATCTGCAGATTCTGGAACAACAACTTAGAACTAATAACTGAAGATCCCTCTAGTAGTGAGATTCTAGATCTATGTATCTTCGACCTACGATTCGAATTTCACAACGATCCAATGGTTAACGAATCCGCAGCGTCAATTCTCCCATCGCTGCGCAGGAACTGACGAACCAAAAAGAAGAGAGATTACTTTATGGGATTGTACACCTTTGAGTCGACCTAGCTTCAAGAAAAACGTAACCTGGGCATTGATACCACTTGTTCCTCCGTGATCACACCCAGAACTTTTCAGTTCGTCGAGACCTGGATAGCCCACACAAAACTAGCACCTCAATGTCTTATTCCCTTCCAGAAAAACAAGCAACAAGACCTCGTCTTGAACAAATCCTAGTTAACTCAAGAACCCGCGGAACTTAATTAGCTCTTGATACCACTTGTAGGAAAATAAGTCCAACAAACCTTGAAAACTAACACGGAATATAGACTCAAAGAAAACAAACACGTGACCCCAAACATTACATTGTATTAATTAACGAATAAGCAAAGAAGAATGTACAAACTAGCATCCCCCCTCATCTCTATTTATAGAGATAAGGGGGTAGAAACCTATCCTAAATAGAATAGGAAACATCCTTTCCTTGCAAGGAACTTTAATAAATCCTAGTTATAGTCTATTCCTAATCAAAATTAAAATGTACACTTAACCCTCTAACTTATGTTTAAATTTACTCCTAATATCCTACACTTGCATTTGATATTTGTTAATATAATGAAAATTAGTTGTTAATAATTAATTCAACTGAAACTATTAGTTGTACATTGTACTCAGTATATCCATAGACATAGAAACTGATAACCTGACGTACCCTGAAATGTTGAATATTGTTGTCACCCGCTCCTATGCGACACAGAATGTTTCTTTTAAAGGGATTTGGTAACATGCACTACAACAGTAATTAATTATCCATAGGGGTATTTTAAACAACCTTCTACATAAATCAAATTTCATATACCAAATATTTTAAGTCATATCATTGCTTTTTTTCTTTTACTAAATCCTTGGTGGTTCTTGGTCTGGTTAGTGCATCGGAGAATAAGAAAACTATACATTTGATAATATTCCATCTACCTAACGAAAGTAAATAATTGTTTGAAATGACGACTCCATCCAAACAAAATAAATCCTTTTGATAAATCATGATATGTATCTTTCCTATTAAGTAATACATCTACGCAATTCATTTTACCTTTACGGTTACGGTGCCTTTCGTCGTTGTTCCCATACGAATCAGTAGCCGGTGCACTCGGCCTTTGATTGGGTAGACTCGACCTTTGATTGGTACCCGCAATTACAACAGTTTAGAAAAAGTTAGTATAATATAAAGTTGCAATCATATGGCACAAGGAATAATACATGGAAGGGTAAACTTAGCTTAATGGTTGTGGTGCCTACGACCATTGTTCTCACGAAAATCTGTAGTCGCTGTACTTTGCCTTTGATTGGTGCGTGCAATGACAAAAGTTTAGAAAGAGTTAGCATGATATAAAATGGCAATCGTATGGTACATAGGATAATACGTTCTTGGTTTTATATAACATTTTGCGATCTGATGCGTTTTAGGTCTCCCAGGCCGATGTGTGATGTGTGTTGCAAATGCGAGCGCATTTTAGACGCGATGCGTTTTGTATTAAATAAAGTAGTACGTGTTATATTAAACAAAGTACTAAGTAAATGCAATAAATTTACAAATAATCCACTAAGATATAAAAAATAGGTAAATAATCTATTTGTAAAACAATAAATAGTCCTAAAATGTAATAAATATATGTTCACAATCCAAGATTTTGAGTAAAGTATTCATGACCATTTTATCCAATACAAAGCATCATTTGTGGATTATGATTACACCCCTAAGTTCAGGAAATCAGGCACGTTGACTTATTTGTATGCAACTTATCAAGGCACAGTGAAGAATATACCTCAATCGTAGGGTGTTCCCTGATCCAAGAACAACCCGGGCGCAGTAATAGGGGGGGGGGGGGGAGGGCAAAATATGTTTCCATCATAGGGTGTTCCCCCTAAGAACCCCGGGCAGTATACATGAATATGTTCCCATCATTGGGTTCCCTCCAAGAACACCCGGGCATATCACAAGAATTATGTGTATGTGTTGTTGGCGCCCCCAGCAGGCGCCAATTCCAAATCGTAATCGACATGGTATAACGTTCGTTTCCAGTGATAAGCTAGTCACCCTAACTGGGATTGTCAATCCCAAATAGATCTATTCTAGTAGCATTCCGCAGCTACCCTCCGATTCAAATATAACAGTTCATGCAACTTAAGCTAATTGCCCATAATCATAAAAAGAAAAGTGGTATGTTTGTAATTACACATACCTTTACCTAATAGAAACGACCTTAAAAAAACGACCAAAAAAACGCCCTTTAAATGCCATAATAGCTTTGTTTTTTGTGTTTTGTAACCTGTGCAGGACCACGATATTCACTAAAGACAGAAATACGAAGCCAAAAACAGACAAAACCAAACACGGATTATTGGAAAGAGCACACAACGAAAACACCAAAGGCCAAGGTACAGAAATGAATTGAAAACGGTAGCTAAAACAAACATTTCCCGGATCTCGACATAAACAGAAACGACTACGTTTGTAGCTTTCTATCAAGGCAAAGACGAAGTCAAAGTCAAACCCCTAGAAGTACCGGCATTGGAATGAGCTTCGAAAACCGAACCCGAAAAACCCAAAATGTCAAAATGGGCCCACCCGTACCCACCTAGTGGGCCCGGATCAGCCCACTACATTTATAATAAACCCTTTAAACCCTTAAAGCCCAAATTCAATATCAAAAAGCCCAAATACCTTTAAAAGCCCATTTTTCTTTTAATAAAACCAACCGGCCCAAATACACAACCGGCCCATCCCATATCTGTTAAACACAAGGACTAACGGTGCTACACATATTTAACCTCAAGGATTAAAGGGGCAGAGGTCAAGGACGATTCTTGAAACTACTCTAATAACGTTGAGGGGCCATATGTGCCAATTCCCCAAACTTATTCCCTTTATCCCCAACCCTGATAAAAACATTTTTCCCGCCCAAGCTCAAAACCCCATTAAAATTCACGGGTCATCTTCCATCTCTTTTACCCTGCACACCATTTACACAAGGGATCTTCCCATCTCCCTATCTCCACTAACCCCCATCACATGATGTATTGCCACCTTGGCAATCCGTGGGCACCATAACACAAATGAAGGGCTCGGATCAAAAGTTTTGGGAAGCACAAGTTGGTTTAATGGCTGGGATCACTTCTTGGTTTTCCTCTCACCAAAGTAACACAAAGAAGCACAAAGCAATGACCTTGAAGGGCTATAAAAAAGAAGAAGATAACATAGGGAGGAGTAGTTTTTTTTTAGTCTAGTTTAGTTTTAATTTATGTCTTAAATTATGTCTTTCAATTCTGTCTTTCACATTTAAGCATTTTGTAATCATTTTAATAAAATTGAAGTTTTAAGTTTTTTTATGAAATTGACCATTTTCTTTATAACAGCTTCCTATAATCTTTGCTATAACAAGGTGTTTTATAGCGTTTGATTTATTTTGTATTATCCATGCTAATTGTTCTTTGCTCGCAATAATCTGGTTTTGACTTAAAATAGCTTAACTTAGAGTTTTAAACATGCACATAGCTTTGATTTCCAAGGGTGATTTGGGACCAAGGTTTCCAAATTGGGTCAAATTGGTATAAACATTTTGTGCCATTAGCCATTTTAATTCTGTCTATTATTGTTAATTAATAACCTGTTTAGATAAGTCTTAACCTAAAATCAAGGTTAAGTGTTTGCCAATAAATCCGTAGTCTGTTAGGTTTTTGCCAAAATCCTTTTTTGCTCCTTTCATTTGATCTGGCTCAAACAATTGGTTTTGCATTGGTGTGCTCCTTTATGTCCAAATGCATATGATTGAGTAACTTAAGTACTTTAGTTTACTTATGTTCTTGTGTAATTTAGTCAAGTAAAATTTTCTTTTTTTTTTTTATTTTCAAAAGCACATTTTCATCTTCTAAAATTAGGGGGGAGTGTTGATTAAATCAATATTAGTCTTCTGAATTTTTTGTCGAAATAAGCTCTCTTAGAGCCACTCTAAATCTGTTTTAACTCTATTTTCCTTTTTGAGCTTATATGGTGGCTTATTTATAAGTTTCCTTTTAGCCCTTTAAAACTGTCACAGGCTCCCCTGGTGCTAACAGCACCCCATCTTTTCAGCCCTCTTTTCTTAGCTTATTTTGATCTGGCAACTTAGTTTTTTTTTTGGCCTTTCTAGAAAGCCATAAGCACCATGTACATAAGTCCTATTAAGCCTTAAGCCCCTAGGTCCCTTAAGAGTGCTTATTTTTAGCATAAAGAGCCCTAGAGACTGTTTTGAACACTGTTTTGGCTTATAGCTTACTTTAGTCTTTCTATCCTAGCTTATTTCATCTGTTTTCTAGTAGTTATTTTTTATAAAAAGCCGCTTATTGGCTTAATAGGTTGTAGGGCCCTTATGAATCCTGTTGCTTATTTTTCCAGTTTTCTTAGCTTAATTCTGCTCCTCTAAAAAGCCTTAACAGTTTGCCCTTTAAGCACTTAGCAAAAAAAAGGTGAAACTGTCAGCTGTATTATTTCAATTAAGAAAAACCCAGCTTTATTTTTCTGAGTTAGTAAAAAAGTGTTCATTTTTAAAGTTGTTTTATTTTCTTATTTACATTTTTAGCCAAAAAGAAAATTAAAAAAAAAAATGTTTAACAACAAGGGAAGGTCATTGTGGGAAGGTGCACGAACCCATGACCTCTCCCCTTCGTATAAACAAGCACCTTAACATAACACACTAAAAAACTCGTCCAAACGCGCCCTTGGGGGTCTTTCTGCCAAGGGTAGCATCCATTGTCCTTTTTACTATCAACTATGTGCTAGTCCATTTAGCAATAACCACTATTGGCTTATTTCAAGGCTTATTTAAAGCCATCCATATTCCAGATTTTATTTTTCATAGATTAAAGCCTCTTTGCAATGCTACACTTCATATTTTTCTAGAATTTTAATATTTCGTTTTACAAATTATTATTTAATTAATTTTTTATTACAAACTATAATAAAATCATATTAAAATATAATAAAAATAAAAGTCCAAAAAATATAATTCTTTTTTTTTTAAAATTTTCCTCTTTATCACCGTCGGACCAATAGGAAAAATAGATTTGCATCCGTAGGGTTATTTTTGCAATATTTTGTTTTTTAAAGAACGGGATTAGAATCCCGTTCTCGTTTTTGCGTTTTAGGTTTAGTTGCCTTTATTTTTCTGATCCCGTAGACTTAGACTTCCTTTTATGCCTTATTCATGTTTCCCGTAGATTTTTAGGTTATCTAATGCCTTTTTATGCTTTCCCGTAGTTTTAGGATTTAATTCCGAGCCTTTGCTTGTTTTTCCCGTAGTTTTAAGCTTTCCTTAGTTTAAATTTCTATAATTTCTCGTAGAATTAGAAAACCCAATTTAATCTTGTATTTCCCATGCAAGCACCACGACATATCAAATCGAAAAACGCGATTGTCAATTCACGCCTCGTTGGGGATAAACGACCCGGGAACACAACTTCCCGGTTTACTACAAACGAGATTTTTGATCAATTTTCCTTATTATATATATTTATAAGTATTTTAAGTATTTATTTATATATATTAAAAAGGTAGTTTTTCAAATGTCAAATGGCCGCCGCTGCCGGTGAGGCTGTGAAAACGATTATCGGTACGTTTGACAATTTCGTGTCTCTGCGAATCTGTGGAATATATTTCTTCTTATAAACATATCAAAAATACATAAATATTTTTCATTATCTTTTATTAGTATAATTAACAAATAAAACAATAGAAAAACCAAAAATACTAAAAACATTGTCCATAGAAAAAGAAATAAAATTCACTAATTGGTAAAAAAACCAAAAATATAAATAAGTCTCAATAGAGTATCTAACATAATAACTTCCGGTGACTTGTTGTTTCCCAACTCAGAACAAATAGTAAAAACTTGCCATCTTTTGTGTCCGCTAGCGACGTACGGCTGCACCTTGGAAAAGTTAAACAAACTATAAAGTGGGTATAAGGAGGGTTGTTCCAAGGAACTACGACCCGAAAGGAGAAATAAGCTTCGCGCTATTCCTACTACTCCTCCCCTCCACTAACTGTGCGTTCTCTACTAATTTTGAGATCTAAACGAAGAACCGGGAAGTAAGTAGATTATTTGGTTAAAGTTGTCTTATCTCATTGTCCGGAAAAATACATTGTGAAATAAGATCATTGAAACAAAAAAAAGTGTAAAATCATTCTTCTTTCCTCATTTGTCATCGCACTCGTTCTCAAGCCCGTAAACGTCGACAACAACAGGTCCGACAAACTTCTGTTGAATCACCAAATCTTGAGAAACCAAATAACAATCAAGAAACCTTTAATCCTCCCATAGTTATAATGGTAGATAATTGTACTATGGCGCAATTACTCGAAGCACCCACCGAGGGTTACGAGGATGCGATCGTTGTTTCCCAAAATTTACCAGCAAACACTTTGAGGATCATGCATGGTTCAGCTTAAACTTGTCCAACAAGCCAATTTTTGTTAGAACAGGTAAACAATACCCACTGCTCACCATCCGATATTTCAACAAGATCACTTCTACTATGAAGTTCTCGAACGTCCCGAGTACGTCGGTTTAAGCTTATGCTTTTTCCATTTTCCCCAGCGAGGGAGTACCCGGATTTGGCTTGACAAAGAACCCCCTCGATCGATTTTTACATGGGATGATCTTGTGTCGAAATTCATTACAATTCTTCCTCTCCTCAAAAACCATCAAATCTCCGAAAGTGAAATCAACAGAATTCAACAAAAATTTGATAAACGTTTTAACTTAAACGAGTCATTGGGATCGAAGTTCAATGATCATCTTAGGGATGCCCACATCCACTGGTTTTACAGACATTGCATACAACATCGATACATTCTATAATTCTCTTAAATTCGACCATGATCAAGAATTCATTGAACTAACGCTGCATGTGGTAACTTACTGATAAAAATGCCTCTGAGAATGCCTTAAAAACATAGAGAGCTAGATACCAAATGTTCGTCAATCAACGAAGCAAGCCCATCTTTCCAAGTAAGAGTACGAGCTCTTTCTACCCAGCAGATTCATCCGATGTTGCTGAGCTTAAAGAATAAGGTTAGGAAAGCATTGATTCCATCGATAAAGAAAACACCCAAACTCAGCTCACGAGCTCCTTTAAAAAGCAGTCGAGCACAGTTGTGTAACTATGCGGGGGTGGTACATTCTACCAAAAATGTCCAGCCACCGATGCAAACATTTATCGGACAATATTCCAAGATACTTGTCACAAGCCGCCCGCAGTTCAACTACAAACCGCAGGAATGTTAGTTTACCAGACCTCAGATGGTCGCAAAACCAAATTCGACCTGCCGTTTTTCTCTCCTATGCAAACTCAAAACAACCAAAATCCGGGGTCAATTTTAAACCCAAATCGGGGAAGTTTTAATCAAATCGGGGTAATAATTTTCAATCAAGGACAAGTGTACCAACCCCCAGATTAGATCACCCCCCACTTTTCAACTCCATCCTTATCAAGCTCCCTCCCACTCCTCCAGCACTAGGTGTGGTCTACAGGTCCATTTTGATAACTAACGTACAAACTAATTGACGCGTTAATGCAAAATAATGCAAAATCAAATGGCAAATAGTAATGACCTGGCCTTACCAAAGTCGTGAATAGTAATACCCAAGCTATCTACTTTCGGGTGCTCCAGGTTCTCTTCCAAGCAACACCATTTGCGTAACCCGAAAGGTGATGAGTGAAAGCAATCACTACCCAAGCGGTGTTTCCTATACTGGACCTCAAAAATTCTTCTCCTCCTAAAGAGAAGGAAAATAGAACCCGAGGTGACAAGGATAACGGCTGCAGACCAAGCACCGAAAACATCCAACCCCTGGAGGTTCAAAATGATGACCAAATTTGGTGAGGATACCCGTGTTACTTGTCAAAAACTAAACCAGCATTGTCCCTTATCCTTCAAGGGCCAACAAAGCCAAGCTGCCGTAAAAAGACCAATCTTCTAGCTTCAAATTATGACGAATTTCGGAATCTCCATTTCCGAGCGTTAAGTTTCGCGGACTGCTCTCCAACACATGCCCACCAAATTGCACCAATGTTATAGAAGCTCTTCAATCATAATCACAAAGCGATAAAGATAATTGAGGTGACAAAGACACCGGTAAACGAGAATTGCTCGGCGGGTATATCCTAAAAAAGTTTCCCAGAAACTTGAGAGCCCGGTAAGATTCTTATACCCTGAGCTGATATTTCCGGCCAGATGAATAACGCTTAGCCTGGCCGATCTTGTGCAGAGCATCAACCTGAATCCTCACACTCCATTTGGATAAAGAACTAATTCACTCCCCACTTAGACCAAAACCGAATGATAACTTGAACTGCTAGACCGAACGATTTCTACTCCAACCAGGCATCGCTCGAGGATGTTTTCGTGAAAGATTGAGAACGTTCTTCATTTATCCTGCATTTTCACTGCGCTCGTTGATATACGTTCGCCGATCCACCTCGGGTTCCGCTAATCTTAGGGGAAGACCTTTCTTGAGGACGGCACGTGGGGCCTTAATAAGATGTTCTCACACCAAAGGTTATACAAATGACCCATAGACATGAGAAAGCCATCCGTGACCTTCAGAAGTTGTGAAAACTAAGAACTTTCTCTACAATATCATTGAATCGTATTAACCGAGTCGATGTTATTTGACATTGCTGTGAAGAATATGTTCAAGAGAGTACTTGAAACATCTCTGAAAGTAGGGCAATACCCACCTCTACATGTCGGACCTACGATCGATTCGCGCGCTCCTCCATCTCTCATCCCTTCGGAGGAAAGTTGATTTTCTAATGAAGAGATCGCGAACGAATTTCTTGAACATATGATTCATACCACCATGTTTTACGCTATTATGATTCTGAGGGAGATGACTGTCTTACCTTGAGGAATGTTAAGTGTGATCAATAGTGACCCAAATCTCCCTCCGTCACCAGTTTGTGAAATCAATGTGCCTGATAAGATTAAATCTTCATGGTGAACGATCCACCGCGAACCTTGAACTCAAAGACTTAGACTAAGCCCCATCTTGAGTATGCTTTTTTGCGATGGGAGATACAAATTACCCTTCATAATCGCTAAAAACTTAAAAGATGAGGATAAAACCGCCCTGATCAAGGTTCTTAAGTCACACAAACATGCCATAGCTTGGAAGATTTCGGAAATAATGGATAAATCCACATTTCTTAGCACCCATAAGATTTTAATGGAGGAAAATTCGCACCAAACCCGTAGTCAACATCAGAGAAGGGTCACACCCCAGAAATCTCACATAGGTTTAAAAGCAAAGAATTACAAACTTCCTTAATGCCACTAGGTAAATTTACCCTATCTCTGACAGTCCCTTGGTAAGCCCGTTCATTGTGTCCCTAAGAAGTGAGGCCATAAACCGTGTAAAAAATAAGAAGAATGAGTTGATTACCTACATGAGTATGGTTACGGATGCGATTTTGCATCGATTACCGAAAACTCAATCTGATGCAACTCGCAAGAACATTCCCATTTGTTACCCTTCGCGAGTCAGATGCTTCAAAACGAATAGCCCAAAAACGAAGTACTATTTGCGTTTTGCGCAACAGATTCTCTGGCTACTTTCATCAGATCCCGATTGAACCCACTTGATCAAGAAAGACTACCTCAACCTGCCTTACGACATTTTGCCTACCGTCGCATGCCATTTGTGGGTATGCAATGAGCACAGCACGTTCCAAAGGGTGTATGGTTTGACAATCTTTCACGAAATGATTGAGAAAACCAGGAAGTCTTCATGGATGATTTCTCAGTTTTGTTTATCGTGATTCTTTCTCCTGCTTTTTAGCCTTTCTCATTTATACAAAATGATCCAAAGGTTCTGAAGACACAATCTTGTGCTAACGGGGAAAAATGCCACTTTATAATGGTCAAGAAGGAATAGTCCTATGGCCATAAGATTTCAAAATCCGGGATTGAGGTTGACTAGGCAAAAGTTGATTTCATTGCAAAATGCCTCATCCCACTTACCGGGGAGATAGAGGTATTCGAATGCTATCTCGTTCGACCGGGCGACGCCCGGATTCTACCAACGATTTTATTTATAGGATTATATCCCAGGAAAATCGCCCGCACCTAAAACCACCTCCTTGAAAGAAACACCGGTTATCTCTCGAAGGAATGCATCGAAGACATTTGAAACCCTTAAGATGAAGTTAACTCCAAGCACCCATTCTAGATCGCCTCCAATTGGACTTAGCCCTTTGAAATCATGTTTGATGCAAGTGATTTTGCTGTTGGGGCAGTCCTAGGCAACGTAAGCACTAAGCACTTCCAGCCGAAAACTCTAGCAAAGCCAAAAACCATGACCAGGCATCAAGCACATACACTACAACGGGAAAAAAAATTACTTGCCGTAGGGTATGCTTCGAGAAAATTCCTGGCCAAAAACTTGATCTTGTCCAAAAGCATAGTGTATACGGACCATTCGGCTCTTCAAGTGACCTGCTTGCCTCAATGCAGTATGCTAAGCCAAGATTGCTCTCCGTAGATTTTTTGCTGCTAACCAAGAATTCTAGATGTCGTGATCCGTGATCAAACAAAAGGAGCAGAAAATCTTGCCAACGTCCGAACCACCTTTCTAGAATTGAAAATCCCCATCAAATCTGACAGACTCAGCAGAAAAAGGAAAATTACCGAAACATTTCCCCTCTCGAGACACTTAGGAAGGTAACTTTTCGTGTGATGCGATATTTCCCGTGGTTTGCCCGATGTACGCAAATTAACATGCGGGAATTATGTGATCAAGACGACGAAAGTCGTGCACACGCCGAGAAAAGAAAGTTTTTCAAAAGACATCAAAACACTACTTTTGGACGACCCTTCTTGTTTAAGAGATATGTTCGGACTAAAGTAATTAGGCGCTGTGTTTTCAGGACAAGAAGCTGTTGACAATCCACCTCAAAGCTTGCCACAACCACTGCGACTCCACCGGGGACCACTAAACATACGGTTCCAATTGCACCACCGCAAAAATGGTCTTCGATTCAGGATTTTTATTGGCCCACGATCGACAATGGATGCCCACGTCTTTCGCACCCAATGTGACAATTTGGTCAACTGTCAAGGCATAAATTTCACAACGTGGTGAATCTCGCCCCAAAGCCTCTATCCAAGTTTGCGAAATCTTGACATTTGGGACATTGATGTTATGGGTCCCATTCCCCCGGCTTATAAGAGGGAACAATAAATACTTGTGCATTGAATTACTTTGCGTCGAAACTAGCGTCTTCTAAGCATAAGCTCATCACAACCAATGCCGCCCAGCACGAGCAGTTGCAAAATTTCTCAAATCACTCTTCCCAGATTCGGTGCCCTCATGCAATCTTAAGTGGATCGCGAACCCATTTTGCCCCCCAATGACCAATTTCAAACTGTCATGCTTAATACGGAGTCACTCATCGTCTCTTCACCACCCGCGTATCACCACAAACCCAGTGGGCAAGTTGAGGTAATCCCTAATCGTAGGTTGAAAAAAATTACTGAAAAGGTACCGTAGGAAAGCCAGTAATAGAATAACAGGACAGTGAGCGTCCTCAAAGCGAAAATCCGGTGGGCGCTCTTGGTCGGACAAACTAGATGACGCTCTATGGGCCTTCCGTATAGCTTACAAAACAAACACCATACGTGAGCAATCCGTACAAGCTTGTAATATGGAAAGGCATGTCATCTAACCGATTAATAGGAAGGCACCAAGCCTATATTGGACCCTTAAAGCATACATACTTTTTGATATCAAAACCGCGGGTGATCACAGAAAAGATTCAACACAACGAACTAATGAACTTCGTGATCATTCCTATGTAAAACTCTCTGATCTATAAAGAGAGAAAACAAAGAGGAATCCATGACTCCAAGATCAAAATCGGGCTTTTCAACGTCGTGAATCAAGTCCTCCTCTTTAACTCTAGATTAAAGATTATCGGTCATGCAAGCTAAGACCCCCTGGAAAGTGGACCATTCACTTAACCCAAGTTTTTTCCATAGGCACCATCGAGTTATCCCAAAACTCCGGCTAAACTCCAAAGTGAATGGTCATCGATTGAGAACACTATTCTGGAGGTGGACATACCAACCGAGGTTGTCCCCGCGATCTCCAAACCTTCCCCAAGGTACAATGAATTCAGCGAGAATTCTGCGTCAAGACCATAAGCAGACCTTAAAACAAGCGCTTCGTGGGAGGCCCACCCAATGCTTAACATAGTAGATAGTACTAATAAGTGTTTTTTGTGTGTGAGAATTCTTACCTTTTCCATTACCTGTGTTATTGTCCATGCTTTTTGTGTGTGCTTTGTGTTGTATGTCCAGGATTTCCCGGATTGTGAAGACTCTCGTGCTCACCGATATTTTTTTATTTTTCATTCACAGAGAGTTTCACATCTCCATTCAGCTTTCATTTGAAATCCAGTATCCAAATCAAATCGAACAAACGGATTTATCTTTTGGCACATTAAATAAACGGCTTTAGTATGACGTAGGTACCCCTTAAAAAAACATTGAGGACAATGTTTCGTTCTAGTATGGGGGGATCTTAGATTTAATTATGCCTGGCTGCCGTTGTTACCCCACGTAAGCCCGTTTTACCACCAAGATATCAAAAAAAAAATGAAAAAAAAAAATTTACAAAAAGAAATTAAAGGTTTTGTCACAATTTCGATTTTTTTTTTTCTTTTTGTGTTTTTTTTTTTTTTGTTTTTAGTGGGCTTTCCTGCTGGGTAGAATAAGATTAAATTTTGACTCGATCGAGCGTGTTGAGATCTAGCTTGTTCCTTAACTTTTAGACTAAGCATTCGTGGATCTTTGCGAAGAACGAAAAATGATAGAGTTAATTACAAGTCGGATGCTAAACTCACAAGCATGTTATTGGAAACTACTTAAGAGCTCAAAATTGTTAAATTTGTCGCAGTTTTTTCTCACCGTAAGCTCCAACCCGAGTAACTACAAAATAAGTGCTATTTTTGAAAATTAAACTTAAATCAGCAATTTTTGAATTAGAAGCTTTATTAATGTCGATAACATTAATTTATTTAAATCTTAGTTCAGCCATATACTTAAATTTTCTAAAAAGAAATTTTTTTCTATATATCGTGGTAATATAAGTGTGTAAAAAAAATGTACATGTCATGTGAATAAGTGCTGATAAAGGTTTACTGCATCTTGCCGGCTCACAACCGATGTTGCAGTCTTCAAAAGAAAGCCCATAGTGTAGTCCGAGACTGATAAAAGTTTTGGCTGCATCTTGCCGGCTCACAACCGATGTTGCAGCCTTCAAAAAGGTCGAGGATTACCGTTGCTTAAATAAGTGTAATTGTATATGCTGTTCTATGTACTCAAACACTTAAATATATATTAGGAAACATCACTTTCTCTTATTTAAATATATTTTTGAACTAAGATAATTTGCTTAGTTATAGTATTCTTTGTGTAAACGGGAAAAGTCCAAGGGTTTTAAATACCTAAGGTGCCGTGAGTTCCATACTAGTCTCTAAAGGTGTCAAAAGCCTGATTCACATACCTTGCCGCAAAGGTTGGATGTGCCGAGACGAAGTCGCTACAAGGGAAATAGCCTCGGCCTGCAAACTCGTAATCCTTAGGGTGGAACGCTGAAGCTTAAGAGAAATATTCGCACTTTTAAAAAAAATGTTGATCCATGGTTGAAATTTGAAATTAGCACACTCACTTAATATAATGATTGTCGGGAGTAAAAAGTTCACAAATTGCAAATATGAGTAGTGTTAGCATCCTTAACTTGTAATTAGCGGTGATTTCGTTTTAAGCTTAGTTGGACAAGTGAAAAATCGGGGACGACGAATTTATCCTTTTTTGGGCATTTTAGGATTGAAATGCTTCTTATTCCGTGACCCGAAAAGTTATGAAAATAATGAAAGTCCGAACATATTAGTTAGTTGAGAAAAAGAAAAATACAAAAATATTAGTTGTAGTTAGTGTAAATATAAAAAATGGTGAAACACCGGGCGTTTTTTTTAAACAACTTTGATTCTATTTCTTTTCAATTGCCGAACACTTTGCTTAACTTTTCATACAAGGTTATAGTCCGAGGGAATTAAGGTCTTAGTTTTTCTTAAGTGCTTACTTGTAGCATTGCGTGAGGACACGCAATAGTTTAGTTTAGGGGATTTTGGTATGTGTGTATAACACAGTATCTTTTTCTACAACCTAATCACAAAACGACCTAAAACCGACTCAAAAACGCACTTTAAATGCCATAAATATGCTGGTTTTTATGTTTGTACTGTGCAAGTACCGGATATTCACTAAAGTGCACACAAAAACGAAGCACCCAAATGGACAAAACCAGACACACGGATTTAGAAAGAGCACTGTAAAAAACCAAGGGCCAAGGTACAAGAAGGAATTTGAAAACTAGCTAAAACAAAAATTTCCGGATCGACTCGACAACGTTTGTGCATTTAATTAAGGCAAGACGAAGTCAAAGTCAACCCCGGGATACGGCATTGGAATGAGCTTTGAAAACCGAACCCGAAAAACCTAAAATGTCAAAGTGGGCCCACCCGTACCCACCTAGTGGGCCCGGATCAGCCCACTACATTTATAATAAACCCTTAAAGCCCAAATTCAATATCAAAAAGCCCAAATACCTTTAAAAGCCCATTTTTCTTTTAATAAAACCAACCGGCCCAAATACACCACCGGCCCATCCCATATCTGTTAAACACAAGGACTAACGGTGCTACACATATTTAACCTCAAGGATATAAAGGGGTAGACTGTCAAGGACATTCTTTAAACTACTCTAATAACGATGAGGGGCCATATGTGCCAATATCCACCACAAACTTATTCCTTATCCAATCCCCAAACTCCTGATAAACCGTTATATTCCCGCCCAGCCAAAACCGCCATTAAAACTCCCGGTCCATCTCTCCATCTACTTATCTAAACCCTACACACCATTTAACAAGGGATCTTCCCCACAAACCCCTATCACACCACTAACCCCCCATCACATGATGTAACAATTGCCACCTTGGAAAATACCGGGTGCACCAAAAACACAACATGAAAGGGCTCCGTGAAATAACAAAAGTATGGAAGCACCAAATTTGTGATTTAATGGCAGGAGTCACTTCTAGGTTTCCTCTCACCAAAGTAACACAAAGAAGCCAACAAGCAATGACCTTGCGGAGGCTATAAAAAGAAGAAGAAACAGAGAGCGTAGTCTAGTTTAGTTTTAATTTATGTCTTAAATTATGTCTTTCAATTCTGTCTTTCACATTTAAGCATTTTGTAATCATTTTAATAAAATTGAAGTTTAAGGTCCCTTATGAAATTTGCGCGACCATTTCATTTATTCTAACACTTCCTTAATCTTTGCCTTATATCAGTGTTATTGTTTGTTAAATTTGTCCTTATTGATGCATATGTTCTTGGTCATAATCTTTTGAACTTAAAATAAGCTAAACTCAGATTTTAAAATGTGTCAAAATACCGTTAAAGTGGTGTTTAGGACAGTGTTTCATTCAAAATGGGTCAAAAGTGGTATAAAACCATTTATGAGCCATTCTATTCCAATTTTAAGTTCTGTCTATTAAGTTAATTTAACCTGTTTAGCAATAAGTGCTTAAATCCTAAAATCATTGTTTTTAAAGGTGTTTTTGACTACAAATCCTATAGGTGACTGATGGTTCTTGAAAATCCTTTTTCTTTAATTACTTCCGTAAACACTTGATCCTTGGACATCAACACAATCTTGGTTTTTAGGCTTTTGTTTATGCTCCTTTATGTCCAAATGCAGTAGTGATTGAGTAACTTAAGTGTCTTTAGTTACTTATGTTCTTGTGCAATTTTAGTCAAGGTAAAATTTTCTTTTTTTTCAATATCAAAAGCACATTTTCATCTTTAAAATTAAGTTTGTTTAAATCATTTTTAGCTTCTGAATTTTTGAAAATAAGCTCTCATAGAGCCACTCTAAATCTGTTTTAACTCTATTTTCCTTTTTGAGCTTAAATGGTGGCTTATTTATAAGTCACTTTTATATCTAGCCCCTTTAAAACTGTCACAGGCTCCCCTGGTGCTAGCACCCATCTTTTCAGCCCTCTTTTCTTGGCTTATTTGATCTGCAACCTTAGTTTTTTTGGCCTTTCTAGAAAGCCAATAAGCCCATGTATAAGTCCTATAAGCCTTAAGCCCCTAGTGTCCCTTTAGTGTGCTTATTTTTAAGCATAAAAGAGCCCTTAGGACTGTTTTGAACACAGGTTTTGGCTTATCCACAGGCTTAATACTAGGTTTATCTTTTCTACTTATATAACTGTATTTTAAGTAGTTTATTTTTATACCCCTTTTTGCTTAATATGTTAAAAAAGGCCGCTTAGGATCCTTTGCTTACTTTTCCAGTTCCATAAGCTTATTTTGCTCCTAAAAAGCCTTAACAGTTTGTCCTTTAAGCACTTAGTTAAAAAAAGGTGAAACTGTCAGCTTATTTTGCAATTTAACCAGCTTAGTTTTAAGTTTGTAAAAAAGTGTCTTTTTTAAAGTTGTTTATTTTCCTTATTTTAAATTTTTGCATAAAAAAAATTTAGAAAAAAATGGTTAAAAAAAAGGAAGACATAGGGACGGGCCTCGAACCCATGACCTCCCCCTTAGTATACAAGCACCTTAACATAACACACTCGTCCAACTGCGCCCTTGGGTCTTTTCTGCCAAGGGTTGCATCCATTGTTCTTTTATATCAACTTTAGTCCATTTAGCCTATAAGCCACTTTTGGCTTATTTTTCTTGTCTGGCTTATTTATAAGTCATCTGTTTTCCCCCCCGAGATTTTTTTATTTTTCATTAGATTAAGCTCTTTAGCAAGCTACGTTATCTTTTTCTGTCTTTTCATTTCCAGATTTTAAAAATTTCTACTCTTACAATTTTTATTAATTAATTTTTATTAAAACTGTAATTAAATCATATTAAATAAAATAAAAGTCAAAAAAATAAAATTCTTTTTTTTAAAATTTTCTCTTATCACGTAGGACCTAGGAAAAATAGATTTGCATCTGTAGGGTTATTTTTGAAATATTTTGTTTTTTAAAGAACGGGTTTAGAATCCCGTTCTCGTTTTTGCGTTTTAGGTTTAGTTGCCTTTATTTTTCTGATCCCGTAGACTTAGGAACATATCTTTCATGTCTCCTTATTTATGTTTCCCCGTAGATTTTTTAGGTTATCAAATTGTCTTTTTTATATGCTTTCCCCGTAGTTTTAGGTTTTAATTCCGAGCCTTTGCTTGTTTTCCCCGTATTTGTAAGCATTTCTTGAGTTTAAATTTTAATAATGTTCCTTTTTCTCGTAGAATTTACGAAAACCCAATTTTAATAATCTTTGTCCCATTCAAGTACCCCCACCGTATTATCAAACCGTGAACGGATTGTCACTTCACATGCCTCGTTGGGATAAACCGTCACCGGGAACACAAACTTCCCTTTTTACTACCAACGAGATTTTTGATCAATTATTCCTTAAATGTAATATTTATAAGTATTTTCACAATATTTATTTATATATATTAAAAAAGGTAGTTTTTCAAATGTCATATAGTTATGGTGTTTACGTTAAAAAATTAAACCAAGTATTGTATCTCCTCGCGAAAATATATAAATAGTATAAGTAAACCAAGAAACTGGTAATCAACCATGCTAAAACGCATTTGTAAAACCGCATGTTTCTCCACCGCTAAAAAATATATGTAAAAACCAATAAAACATGGGGTTTATAAACACACAATATCCTTATAAAAAAAACAATCACGTTGTTTAAGATAACGAGTAAGTATAAGATTTGGTAAGACAAGCAGTATCACACCCATCGGCGGTTTAATAAACATTCAAAAGATTGAAAAACGAGGTTATGAAACTCACATCGATGAGTAGAACGATTGACAGGTAGACATCTAATATGCACAACACGAACGGAAGACGACAGCGCCTCTATCGAAACAGTTGGCAGCTAAGTCATAATGGTTTATCTAAGTCCCACTAGCCCTAGGATAATGAAATTGGGTCTTTCCATGAATGGTTTACAGGCAACGCGACAGCGATGATAAAGATTAGATTTAAAGTTGTAATACTTTGTTTGTTGGTTAAATAAATAAATTGAAAAGCAAACGCAAAGTATGTTAATATATTCTGTATATATTACATATGAAAAATAAACCGTTATATAACTCATACCGTGAGTTATATAACAGATACAAACAATCCAAAAATTAATGTGACGTACATAATGCTTTGCAAGTATTATATAAGAAGTGTGAGTAAATAATTAAACCAATTATTTTGACAAACATACTTAATTAATAAAAAGACTTGAATAAAAGTAGACACATGTCTTAAGGTTTATTAATTAACCGACCGATGTTTTAACAGTTTTATAACCATTATAAAATAAAAAATAATCTTTATAAATTACAAATATCCTTTTACTTCTAATGATATATTTGTGTCTAAAACAATTGCATCCGGATGTAAAAGTAATAATTATTCGTTTCATTGGTCGAGTTATTGTGAATAAATACAAAGTATGTATCTTTTTAAAATATAACTTGGTCCCCTTTATTCGTTTCTAAAATAATATAAGCTTTATTAAATCAATCTGCTAAACATATAAATTTAATCAATATCGTCAAGGACTATTCCCGTTTTTTCAAAACGTTTCCCCACATTCATAAACTTAATGTTTTCCATATTCGTCAAAACTAATGATTTCCCTTATTCCCAATATATGATTCGCAATTTAATTTCGGGCTTACCATTTTCCAACTCCCCGCTTGTTTCAGTATAACAAATATATATTCACGTTATTATATCTACTCTCACAAACTATAACCATCGTATTTATTTCAACCATTTCTAAACCACCCCATTATCCGCATTTATAATATATATAAAATTTACTGCCTTTTAGTCTATTGATTTATATTTACCAAACGCACCCTTGTGCGGATGCTACCAACCAAACGCACCCTTGATGTTGTATCACAGCCAACCAAACACCCCTTTATGCTCTTTTTTCAATCCAAACAGCCCTTACGGCTGTTAACCCAAACCAAACACGCCCTTGCTGGGGCTGTCACAAGCCAAACGCACCCTCTTTTGATTTACAACAAAACCAAACACATCCTTGGCTGTTTCGCAGCCAACCAAAACGCGCCCTACACGCTTCTTATCAAAACCAAATGCACCCTATTCATTATAACCTGAAACCAACGCACCCTGGTTGGTTTCTGTCGAACCAAACGCTCCTAAATCCAAACGCACCCTTTGGCGCATTTACACAGCCAATACGCACCCTAATTTGTGAAAAACCACACGCACCCTAATTTGTGCTAACCCAAAACCGGACGCACCCTCTTCGGGTGGTGGATGTCCCACAACAAACGCCAACCCTTTTCTATCGTGTGGTTATACAAACCAACACCGCACCCTCGGTTGTTCAAACCCACCAAACGCACCCTCGCTGGCCAAACCAACAAAACGAACAGCACCCTTGGCGGGGCTTGAGACAGCCAAACGCACTCCATTTCGCCGGCTGACGCCAACGTAAACCCCCCCAAAACAAAACACCCAGCCCCACCCTGTGGCTGATCACTAACAAACTAAATTGCAAAAGTCCCCCTTATTTTGTGGGCAAAACACCCAAACCACGCGACCTATTGGGCCCCGACCCAAACCCGACGCACCCTCGCTGTGGTGGTGGTCGCGGTGGTGTGTTGTCAAGCGGCTGTCTAGCTGCCGGTCGATGGGTTGATTGTGTTTTAGGCGCGTTGGCGGAGAGTGGTAGTGGGGAAGGGTAGAGCCGGATTCACTCTATTAATTTTGGTTTTCGGTCGGAAAAGTGTCCGCCGAAAATAGTTATTCCCCCGGTGGCAGCAACTGTTGTCGCGGCGAGCAGGGCAGCTCTCACCGCCATGAGAAGATGAGAGGGACAAAAAAAGAAGAGTAATAGCATGATGTGTGTTTATATTTTTGTTAAAAAAAAATGAAAAATGACACAAATGACAATATAAATAACTTTTATATATCTTAAAAGTTTTAAAATAAAATTGGTCAAGTAAAAACAGTATGGGGTAATTTATGTAAATATCACCCATGGACTAAAAAGTGAAACGTTGTGAGTAAATTTTTGTAACCATAGTGGTTCTGAGACACGTATGCGCCACTTATCGATGACGATTCAAAATACGCAAACTTGCGCCATAATTTTTCTCTTCCAAATCATCATATATTAGAACAAAAAGTGAGTATTATTATTTGATAGTATTTACATAAATATTTACATAACAATTATAAAAAATATTCGTTATTTTATTTATGAAGCCGGTTACTTGCGATACTCGTCCGAAAGTAAACACAAGAAATAACTTTAACCCGTATATATTCGCGTGTATCAACAACGTTTTCGAATAAAATGATGAGACTAAATTATTAAATTACTTTTATTTAATAAAAATGTGTTTTAACTTAAAAGATACACATAAATATTTTACTCATTTCTAAATCTAGCGAGGGCCCAAATTTTCAGTACACCTTCTGACTGGTTTTCTCAGAGTTCTCGGTCAAAACTAAAAAGTTGTCCAGGAATGGTCGTTTTAACAACATACGCAAATTGCTTTAGAAGTCCGAATAATGTAGCGTGCTTGTTTTTTGAATAACTCAACCTAGAATAACATATATCTCCATTTAAATATGTTCCAAAAAATACCGGTTACGCGTAATCCTTTATATGAAAATAAAAGACCGAAAGTCAAAATTCAAGTCAGAATGAAAAGTCAAAGAATGAAATCTCATTCAAAAATTTCTCGAAATTCTCTGGGATGTTACAGTACCATACCCCTTAAAAGAAATCATCGTCCCCTAGATAAAATCTTGTGTTATCCGTATTGTGGTGACCAAAGAAAAAGACTTAAGGTTAATAAACACGTTCTAAAACAATTAACGCTGTGATAACTTTATTCAGCAAAATTCGGTGTTTCTACACTTCTCAATCTACCAAAAATTTTGGCTAGGTTTGTCCAGGATATTTAATCCATCAAAATGGGTATCTCAAAATATATTATTGCAGATCTTATGACTTGGAGGTATAACCGCGTTATAGGGAAAGTCTCATTATAGTGAAAACCGATCAAGAAGAAGGTGCAGTCAGCGTGAGTAGTTTGTATAAGTTTGCTAAATTACTCTGCTACCGAGGGATGGCGAGTCCTCTCGTTTTTTGATATTATGTTAAGTGTTCGATGATTCACATCCAACGTGGCTTTATGATGTAAGTTACCTCAACTTACTTGGCAGTGACTATGATGGTATCGCGCGACCTAAGTCTTCCTCGCTAGTGGGCTCAAATGAATAGTCACAACCTAACCTTTTCGTCGATATGCGTTTTCTCGTTTAAGGGGAGAATGCACTTCAACCTAGTTGGATAAAGCCTGATATTCACGTACCGGCCGCCCCTCAGGACCCAACATCAACGACCATAACGATAATAACTATAACAAATGGTGATGGGCGAAGCCGCAGATAGTGGACATTTCTAGAAAATACAATTTCCTAGAGATAAAAAAGTTTAACAAGAAATGGCGGAGTGAGCTCTCGGCAGCCGGAAGCTTCTGCGATAGACGGCGGATTAAGTACTCAGGTCCTATTACAAGGATGAATAAACTCCATTAATCAAGTGTGTAACAAGTCTGTAAGTTCCACGAACAGTTTGTGATAGGCGAGGATTAGCAAACGGCAGAAAGAAATATCTTAGAAATTAGATAAGGTATTCCTAAGCGAGGCCCATCAAGCGGATGTTGTGATTGCAAGACATATTGACGTGTCTCTAGAGACCCCATTTAAACGGATATCTGGTGATCATCGAGTTCAGGTTCAACTCGTCCTCATAGCGGACACCATTAAGTTCCCACTCATATTAATGATTCATTACATACATAAAGGAGCGTCCATGAATTATGTAACTAAGAAAGTAAAAAGCTTAATGAGGTTCTGAAGATTTACAAATTTATTTCAATTTAACTGAAGCGGCGTCCCAACCTATATCAAATAAAGAAGATTAATAAATCATCCTACTTAATAATTCCCGATGCAATACGCGAACTCCACCTAACCTTCAAGGTGATGGATGACATGACGATGCAGAGCTCCAAATGATAAAATGGGACGAGTGGTTCCAAACTCCCATCTTCGTAACGGGGAGTAAAACTATCAGGAGATAGTCATCGAGCACAAAGATCTATGAATAAGAGTACGATCGTTGAGTAATTAAGGTAAAGGTCTTTATGAACGAGTCAACATAGCAATTATCATATAAATCCTCCTATTACAAGTCCCGCCCATACAAGACTTGTAATACTTAGATTTTATAACATAATACATGTAAACAAACTGTGACGAGTTTTGTTTACATAGCAATTATCATATCAATCCTTATATTACAAGTCCCGCCCATACAAGACTTGTAATACTTAGATTCATACATAAATCCATTTAAACAAAAATTATAAACGACTTCGTTAATAGTATATTGTATAAAACAATGAAGCATAAAGAAATCTTAGAGACCATTGTTTATAACTTACAATGTCTGAGAACGAAGAGAGACCATTGTGCAACCCACAATGTCTAAGAAGTAAAAAATGCACCCATCTGTGCACCTCACAATGTCTTAAAAAATGCTATGGTATTTATATAAAACCACTCCTTATATAAATAAGCTACGACTTATACCGCGAAAAGGAATTGCAGAGTCATATATATATTAAATGTATATGCATGTCACGTAAGCACTAATGCAGCACGTAATAAGCACAATAATCAAGTAGCAGTGTAATGCACTATATTAAAAATCAGTTTGAAGTTATGCATCAATGTTCTTCGCGTGCGAACACGTTATAGTCTAGGTAAAATAAGCAACCTAGTTCTCTATAACCAGTGCTCTGATACCAATACTGTAACACACCCCCAAAATTGCGTGTCGCAGTGGATTTATGTCCGGGGGAGTACTTTCAATACTACACACAGAACGCTAGATACAAAGACGAACGACCTCTAAATGTGTCGTTGAAAAAATAATCTCGTTGATTTCTCCTTGAAATTGATATAAATTTTGTCTCATAATTGCATCACCATGAAAAACTTGAATGTATAGACTCCCAATTGCAACTTCCTGGTAAGCCGCGTATTTATATCACCTGATGAAAAACATGCTTAAAACGGTCAACATTAAAAGTGTTGAGTTCATAAGGTTTTAGGTAAATACAAAATGTTGAAGCCAAAGTTTGTAAAATGTGTATGACCATATTCTAAAATCCTTAAATATCCTTCCCAAAATGTTACGGATGTTCTCTTTATAAAATCAAATGTATTGATAAAGTATGCCTGACCATTTCAATCCTTAAAAGTTCCCAAAATGTGATAAATATATGTTCAAAATCCAAGATTTGTAAAAGTATCTCCATGACCCATTGACATCCAATACAACAATCATCACTCATGTCGATTACGATTGACACCTAAGTTTCATGAAACTTTCGCCGTAGACTAGTTTGTATGGCCAACTTCTAATTTCAAGAGACCACAGAAGGAAAAAACCCATCGTATGTGTTCCCTCCAAGAACACCCGGGCAGTAATTACAAGAAATATTCCCATCGATGGTTTATCCCTCCAAGAACACCCGGCATAATACAAGAATAGTTCCCGACATCATCCGGGTGTTCCCTTCAAGAACACCCGGCAGTATTAAAAGAAATATGTTAGTGTGATTGTTGGCTTCCGCATGCGCCCAATCCAATCTGTAATATCCCTGACATGGTATAAACGTTCAGTTTGCCCAGTTGGAAAGCTAGTAAACCACGAACGGGGATTGTCAATCCAAATAGATTCTATCTTATAACATTCACCGCATACCCCTACGAGTAATCTGAACAGTTCCAACGCAAAACTTAAAGCTAATCCATAATCATAAAAGTATAGTATGTTGTTTACGGTTATAAAATTAAACCAAGCATGTATCGTCCTCGCGAATATATAAATAGTAGAAACCAAACCGTCAAGACCATGAAGACCCTGCGCATACTGTAACAAGCATTTCTCCACCCAAAAAATAATGTAAAACCAATAAAACATGGGGCTATAAACTCATAATATCCTTTAAAAAACCACCACGTTTTCCTTATAAGATGAACCGAGGTAAGTATAAGAGAGTTGGTTCAGACCAAAGCTGTATCCACCCCCTCAGCGGTGGTAATAAACATTCAAAAGGATTGAAAAGCGAGTGTTATGAAACACCCCTCGATGGATGTAGAAACGATTGACAGATAGCGCATCTCAATATGCCACACCACGAACGGAAGACGAAGTCTGGCTCTGATCAAACAGTTTGCAAGCTAATCTAATGGCTAAGTCCACAGCCTAGAGTGGTAATTAATTTTTGGTTTTTCCGATGAAATTTTACGTCAACGCACACGGTGTATAAGCGAATTTAGATTTAAAGTTTAATACTTTGGTGGTTGTGTTTACAATAAATAAATTAGAAGCAACCGCAAGGTATGAAAATATCTTCTACAAATAATTACAAATGAAACAAAACCTTATATAACTCATAACGTGAGTCTATATCAACTGATACAAACAATCCAAAAATTAATGTAGACGTACCTAATGCTTTGCAAAGTATTATAGAAATAAGTGTGTAGGTAAATAAATACTTATATTCTGCCATCTACTAAATTAATAAAAAGAACTTGAATAAAAGAATACAACACATGTCCTTAAACGTTATTAATTAAACAACCGATGTTAGTAACCAGTATATATAACCATTATATAATATAAAATAATAATTTATAACTATATTTCTTTCTACGATAAGATTGTGTCCTAAACCATTTGTCTCGATGTAAAAAGTATAGTATTCGAACAATGGTCGGGTTATTGTATCGATACAAGTTAATGTATCTTTTAAAAATATAACTTGGTCCTCTATATTTATCCGTTATCTACAAATAATAAAGCTTTATGAAATATCGATTGCTAAACATATAAATTTATATAAATTTCCGTACAGCGACCTTCCCATTTTCAAAACTTTCCCACATCATAAAAACTTAATGTAAGTCCAAATTCGTAAACTTAATGTTTTCCCCCTTATCAATATATGTTGCAATTTTATCGGGTTTCCCAATTTTTACCAACTCCCCTTGATTTATCATTCAGGTATAACATAAATATACATTCACGTTATTACTATCTAATCAACAACAAACAAATAAACAATCGGGTATTTAATGTAACCATTTTCACCAACCAATTTAATCCGATTTTTAATATATATTAGAAATCTAAATGCTTATTATATAATTGATTTAAATTTACAAACACACCCATGTGCGGATGCTAAACCAACCAAACGCACCTTGATTTTGTATCATAGCAACCAAACACTACCCGTTATATGCTCTTTTTTCAATCCTAAACAAGCCCTACGGTTGATTAACCCAAACCAAACCCGCCCCTTTTGCTGGTGTGTCACAAGCCAAAACCGCACCCTCTTTTTGATTTAACAACAAAACCAAACACATACCTTGGCTGTTTCGCAGCCACCAAAACGCGCCCTACAACGCTTCCTATCAAAACAAATTCACCCTAAAAGTCATTATAACCTGAAACCAATAAAAACCAACCCTGGTTGGTCTTCTGTCGAACCAAACACCCAAAATCTGTCCAAATCCAAACGTTACCCTTTGGCGCATGAAACACCAGCCAATACGCAACCAATTTGCGTGAACAAACCACACTCACACCCCTAATATGTTAGCGACCCCAAAACCGGACGCAATGTTAACCCTCTACGGTTGGTGGCTAAACTCAACAACAAACGCACCCTTTTCCCAGGTGGTTTTAACCAACAAGACGCACCCTCGTAGGCTGGTTCGAAGAACCAGCGCCAAAAATTAAGCCCCCCCCGCCCCAACACCCTCGCTGGTTGGAAACCACACAAAACGAACGCACCCCTGTGCGGTCTGAGATAGCCAAACGCACCCCTTGTTGCGCGGACTGACCAACAAACCAAAACAAACACGCCCACCCCCCCTCCCCTTCGGTCGAACACTACAATCAATCACCTTTTTGTATAAAACCCAAACCGGACGTACAACCCCTCGGCTGTGTGGTGGTCGCGTGGTGTTGGGCAGCGGCTCTGCCGTCGTTGTTAGGATGATGGTTTTTTTAAGAGCGCGTGGCGGAGAGTGGTATTGGGGATCGGTATATCGGGTTCACGAGGATTATTTTTGCGCGGTTTCGGGTCGGAAAAGTACCCCGAAAAAGTTTTGCCGGCGGCGGCAATGGAGTGGCGCCAGCGGCCAGGCGGCGGAGAGCTCGCCGAGAGAAAGGATGAGAGGAACACACAGACGTAGTAATCATGTGTGTGTTTACTACTTTTTGCGAAAGAAAAAAACTGAGATACAAATGTTATAAAACCTTATATATAAATTAAGAAGTCTTTAAATACACAACAGCTGTCTCAAGTCATAAATAAGTTGGCGTAATTATGTAAATATCACCCAAGGACTAAAAGTGTAACTTGTGAGTGGGGGATATTTTGTAACATAGGTGGTTCGGCGACTCGGTTAGCGCCACTATCCCGGACGATTCAAAAATACGAAGACTTTGCGCCATTGTTTTTCAAATCATTTTTCTGACAAAAATGAGTATTTATTTGATAGTATTTCATAAATATTTTCATAACATTTATAAAAATATTTCGTTATTTTATTTAGTGAACCGTTACGTCTCGTGCCGAGCAAGTAACCACTAGAACTAAACATTTAACACCGAATATTTCGCGTATCCAACAAACTTTTATCACGAATAAATAATGACTAAATTATTAAATATTTTTTATTTAATAAATGTGTAAAAAGTTAAATATAAAACATAATTATTTTCCTCGAGTTCTAAATCTTTTCGAGAAGCATTTCAGTCACCTTCTGACTGTTTTCCGGTTCTCGGTTAAAACTACAAAGTGGTCAGAGAATGTCGTTTTACATCAAATTGTGTCTTTAGAGGTCCAAAAAATAATAGTAAATGAAAACGTGATTAACTGCTGCGGATCTTTTGATAAATTCAACCTAGGAATAACAGAAAATCTCCTTTTTTAAATTTGTAACGAAAAATACCGGTTTAAACGCGGTAATTCGATTTTATTATGAAAATAAAGCCCCGAAAGTTTCAAAGCTCAAGTCAGTACTTGAAAAGTCAAAGATTGAAATCGTCATTTAAAATTTCGAAAATTCTCGGATGCTACACCCGCAATTACAACAGTTTAGAAAAAGTTAATATAATATAAAGTTGCAATCATATGGCACAAGGAATAATACATGGAAGGGTAAACTTAGCTTAACGGTTTGTGTGTGCCGTACGAGGACCCATTGTTCTCATAGACGGAAATCGAAGTCGAAGTACTTTGCCTTTGACAGGTGCGTGCAATGCACAAAATTAACAGAAAGAGTTGAGCATGATATTAAATGGCAATCCTATGGTACATGGGATAACACTTCTTAGTTTTAAATAACATTTCGCATCCTATGCGTTAAAGGTCTCGCCAGGTCGAAGTGGATGTGTGTTGCAAATGGCGAGCGCATTTTAGGACGTCATGCGTTTCTTGCGATATTAAATAGAATTAGTGTAAACGTTTGTTATATTAAACAAAGTATTAAGTAAATGCAACAAATTTACAAATAATCCACTAAGATATAAAAAATAGGTAAATAATCTATTTGTAAAACAAATAAGTCACTAAGTCATGACACAAAATACTTAGAAATAACATTATAAACTCCTTATAATTGTTATTTTAAATGAGACCCTCCTCCTTTAGTTACTTTCGAACATAACGAACGTGTAAAATTTTATTTAAATTTTTGGATCTTGAATTTCATAATTTCCGCCTAGATCCTTGTTATTGTTACCGGTCAATGTAGTTGAACGTGAACGATTAGAGTTCATTCTATACATTACATGATGACATGATGTTATAGTGTATTACAGGTAAACTTATAAGTTGTGGCTAACAAGTTTAATTTATTCATAACTAAATCAAGAGCAAAAGTCAAAAATTAAAATTTTAGTCAAAGTTGAGTCACACGTATCATTCTAGCTTAATTATTTAACATATACGATTATGCATTATTAGGATTTAACAACTACATTTCCCTTTGCTTTATCCAATAAACCCTTGGTAACCTAGATCTCAGCCTTGCATCCGCAAGAAAAAATCATACCATTTATATAGAGAAATAAATGTATGAACGTACCTGGTGTATACTCCCAGTAATAGCCATCGTTGTCGTCATTGCTATAGCCATCGTTGCCGTCATTGCTTTTCTTGCAACCGTTACTGAGCACATACACATTTGACCGAGCATCCATATCTTCTTTCAATCCAGCCTTCCACTTGAAAATCACCTCACAAGCAACTATATCATTGAAAGTCAATGACTCAAGTGCATATATCTTCTCCACTATAGCAACTGTAAAAGCAACCTCATTACTGTCTTACCTATACTTAAATAGATCATGTGTTGAGTGTTGCTCCCTGGTTCGTTGAATAGTATGTATATATAAAATACTAGGCAAATCCAAACTCTTCACCCTTGACAAAGGGAAAAAGTCAAGACCTACTTCCGAAAAATGTAGATCCTCCTACGTTCCACCTCCTCAAACTGAGCTCCTTGCAACACTTGCATTGAACTCTTACCAACACCATAACCAATGAAAGTTTTCTTGTATTCCCAACTCTCATTAAAAACCATATTCTTGCAAAGCACTACCTTTGAAGTAACGTCATCTAAACTCCAAAGCTTATTACCCGTTATACCTTCTTGGTATCCCAGGGATATGCACTTGACCTTAACTGGTTCAAGCATCCCTTGCTTAATACTAGCAAGCCAACCAAAAAACCCTAACATATTTATAGGTGTCTTAAATCCAATCGTTAATGATGGACCTATTCACTAGATATGTAGACATGGTTGTATTCTCTGCCCAAAAAACCTTGGACATACTAGATTGAATCAGAAAACAACATACCTTAGCCAAGAGTGTCACGTTTGTCTCCTCAACCAACCCATTATGCCACTGTATCCCTGCAACATCCAAATATTTGGCGACCCTACTCTTTATACATTGTTGTGTAGACCCATGATTACAAGAATCAAGAACAATACTCGTCTTGATCTTTTGCACAGACTGATATTCACCTAACTGCTTCCTACCCTTCAATGTCTTCCTTGTCACTGCCTGACCATCCAGGTGTACGCTTTCCTGCTCGTTGCCTTCGCTCGAACCCATCTTTATTTAGAGATCACATGTGGGTATGGCACCTGCCCTCGCCCTGCTTAGCTGAACCAACAGACTAGTGTGCTCCTTACCCAGACCCGCTGGCAAGGGGTACCCTTAAGCATCATGTTGCCACAGGAAAGCACCCTTCCTGCCAGGCACTTAGCAGCAGTAGCCGTACAGGTGCTAATCCCCGAGAAACACTCTTCCTTTTATGTTATTTTTAGAGCTCCCCTCCCTAAGGGGGAGCAAAAAGACCAAGCATTCATATTACAATAATAGATGGCTATCAACTATAATTCCCCTTGCTTAAAGAAGTGACACATTAGCATCTCATAATACCAACTTTCAGAATGTCATATGTGATCAACGAAACTATCTTCATAGGTGATGTCTAAGGAACCGTTAGCCTGCTAGATCGCTCGAAAGGCATCTAGCAAAGATAGACAAGAAGGCATTGATTGAACGGTCCAGTCTAAAGGCACATATGTGTTGGGCAAAAATGGTGAAACTGTTGATTAGGCTTTAGTCGCTTTTTGGGAGTAGTGACCTCATTAAGCACGCCAAGTGACCGACGACTCCATACCTCCTAAAGGGTTATAGGGGACGGAATGAACATATTAAAATGGAAATCCCGTAAAAGAGCATATTCTGCCTCTTATAACTCAGTAGGGAGCTCATAGGGAGTGAAGGCCCTCGCCCTGTCTGGGTTTGTGTTTAGTGGCTAGATATGATGATGTTTCATGTTGAGCAAATAATGGACTAAATAGGAGCTTTTAAACCCTGTTTAAAAGAGGACTCATATGGGGTACCCTTCAGAGGTTTCCAAAAAACAAGAAAGTCTGAGGACAACTTGCTTTCTGCATGCTTTTTGTTTCGTTAAAAAGGTCGACCCTGATCTTATTTTTTTATTAAAATAAAAAAAATGTCAATTCGTTAAAAAGCCCCTGTTTTTGTTCGATGACTGTTTTTCGAGGTATTTTCACCTTAGTATCATATTAGAAATCTTCGATACGTAGCAGCTTCAGCTAGTACTAACCTTGGTTCAAATTCTAATTCTGTAGAGAATCCATTTAGCCAAATAACCTCCTTTACAACCTCCGTAAGTGTCATATACTCCGCTTCAGTTGCCGACAAAGTCATCATGTGCGGCATCATAGCTTCCCAGCTCCTTGCACATCCTTGTATCATCAACCCGTACCGTATGATTGATCTACCCATGATAGTGATCAATCTTCCCATGGCGTGGTCAAAATCCACACAAACTTGTATGTTTTTCTGTAATCCACGGTCAAACCCATAGAACATACCCACACTGACCGGTGCCATGTCAGGTATCGTGAAGACCACCTGATACTCCTGGATTTCAACTGCATATATACATGACCAATTAGCCCTTCTTGTTCCTGATAGTACCACCAGTGAACCCTTTATAACCTTGATCATGCCTGACTGCATCTTCACGGTAAAACCCTCTTTTTCAAGAGTGCCCAACGATATCAAGTTTCGTCTTAATTTCGGAACATACCTAACGTTGTCCAACATGAAACTTGACCCATCCCTCATTTGTACTCGAACCTTACCCGTCCCCCGTACACGGCATTTCCTGCCATCACCCAATAGTACATTAGCACCATCATACTCCTCAAAATCAAACAAGTAATCTCTCATGTATGTCATATGGTATGAGCCCCCTCAATCCATGATCCAGTCTAATAGTTGTTCAACAATCTTAACCATCATCACATCAACACTGTCATACCCATCAGCTCTAGAATTGGATACCTGATATTTAATCTTGACAAAACCTTAAGATTTCTTGTGATTATACCTGGGACAATCCCTCTTTAAATGCTCCTCGGACTGACATGTATAACACTTAAGTTTGCTGCTTCTTTCTTGTGACTTTGACCATGCACCGTGCTCCATATCTATTTGACCAGATCTCCCCCTCACATACAACCCTTCACCACCATTACCCTTTTCTTCCTTCATCTTCTAAAGTTCCCTAGAATTAAGTATCGCAAGCACGTCTTCTAGCTTCAAATTATCCCAGCCATATAGCAAAGTCTCCACGAAATAATCGTAAGATGACGGTGAAGATGTGAGTAATAATAATGCCTTATCCTCATCTGATATAACCTCTAATAATGCCTGATCCTCATCCGATATAGTAGTATTTATAGCCACTAAGTCACCTACGAGCTTGTGAAACTCATCAATATGTTCAGACTGACTCTTACTCGGATGCATGTTGAAGGTGTATAACTTCTTCTTCAAGTAAAAACCATTAGCTAAAGACTTTGTCATGTATAAAGTCTCTAACTTTTTCCAAATCCCTGCTATAGTTGTCTCCTTGGTGATCTCCCGTAGGACCCGATCACCCAAACACAAGATCAATCCGTTGTAAGCTTTTTTCTGAATGACGTTATCGTATGCCGCTATTATGGCGGCATGTAACTCCTCTAATGCTGTAGCTAATCCTTGATGTTCCAGCAAAGCCTTCATCCTTACCTGCCATAACCCAAGTCATTATTCCCATCAAATTTCTCGATGTCAAACTTGGTCCCCGTCATCATTCTTTTACCCTTTGTTTATTATGATAACCTTGTGATATTAGCCTCACAACACCGAACTAAACAAAGTACCAGTGTATAAACCTTCAAATTAGATTTACTAGTGTTTTGAAAAAACAAATTTTTAACCTTGGATTTACCTCTAAAACAAAAAGGAACCACTCTATTAAAACAATCTTTTGAATTTTATAATTCTTTACGGCTTGCATGCGAAAAAAGAAATAAAAAAAGAGCTTACCACATTCTTTGTTGTCTTTAACAACATAAACCAACTTGTGATATATTATGATTTAAAAGATACCTTTAAACCAAAACCTCCTTTTATAAACCGATCGATCGACGCCGACTTGGTTTTTTTTTCTTTTAACCCAAAAAACCAAGTAACTTTGAAGTCTTCTTGAACCTGTTAGACAAAACCCAACAGCAACAGAAAACCTTCAACCTTAGTCGACTTCAGACAAACCCGAGAACTATGTGAGATACCTTTGCAAGAAAGACCCGACAACTTTGAAATCAAAACCGATCTTCAAGAAACCTTGTGTCTTCCGATTTCAGAAGCAAAACTTCAAAAAAATAGAACCTTGAAACCTTCGATACACTTCCAGCCCAAGTAACAATGATCAACACCTAGCAACAACACCTTTCGAAGCTAAGCTCTGATACCACTTGTTGTTAAATCCCAACAAACCTGGTTTACTAGATTACGGAATACACAATCAAGAAACTCCAAGAAGATAACCGATACCCTCACGAATAGAACTCGTAACAGTCGACGTAATATACACACAAGAATAACCCTCAATATCGATTTACTATTGAGTATGAAAAGAAGATGACGGTATAAACACCCCTCCTCCCTCACCTCCTTGTTGTAGAGATGAGGGGGGAAGAAAACCAACCCTAAATCGATTCGAAGCCGGCTGCTACAAAGGAGAATCGGCGACTCACGAATGCTCGGACTAATCATTGTTTGACACCCTATAATGGTATATATAGAGAATAGAGTTCCATGAACCGACATATACATCCATTCCATGTTTGACTACAATTTGAACTAAAGTTTCACTAAACCCCCTAAGCAATCTAATATGTATACTAATCTATATAACATACATGATCAAAGAACAATATGAACTCTTGCACAACATGAAGCTGGAATAAGAAGATTGTTGGCGGGATTTCATATCATGTTAATGGTGCATGATCATGAACCGAAGGGTAATTTGGATGTCGTTATTGTGTTTGTTTTAGACGTCTTTAAACAACTTCTATTTTTCAAAGTCCATTAAAATATTATAGCTTTTTATAAATTGTTTAATTTTTCCAAAGTGACTTAAATTCCATATTGCGACAATTGTAGCTGTTGATAGCATTAAAATTGCAGTCTAATGCGAATGCATTTTGGGATGGCCTCGCATTAGGCACCAAAATACGAAATCCTAAATGCAATGCAATGATGCACACAATTTACGCAATGATGCGCGCATTTTTAAACCAAGAACACGTTGACATCCTAAATCGAAAAAACACTAACTTGGGGCTCATGGCCGGCGGCGGTTGTTATTGGAATTTCGGGTAACATCACGTTTCTCTATCGTGTGTTAGCACATGTAACCCCTCAGTACCCTCTTCATCACCATTAATCGGATCACGAAGCAATACCTACACACCAGTCAACATCATATATAAAGTATCGACATACTAAGTACATTTAACCATATTTAACTGCGAATTTTCATGGAGTCAATAGCTCTAATTATCATAAACTCATAACCTATAAACCCTAATTTCATCAAATAACAGTTGTTGGAAGACCAAACCCCTAATTCCAATAACCTAGAAAATTAAACACACACCAAAACCACTCAATTAACCCATGTTTCAGCAAATCTAAAAAAATACCTCAACAAAACTGAAACCCTAATTGTTGTATAACTAGACACGAATCCACCATAAGCATATGTAATCTTTCGGCACAAAACCCCCAAACTTGAAACCCTTGTTGATTAATTATCCCAAGAAACATATAATCATATTGATTAATATCCTAAGAAACATATAATCATAATATGAATGATCAAATAAAATTAAGCATAACATTAAAACTTACTTGATACAAGAGATGAGATCACCATGAACGAAGAACACGGATAGGATAAAGATCTTCTACTTAATCATCTCTTCTTAGTGATGGATCATAATGTTTGTGTGTATTTTTATGAGGTGAATAATCCTCTATTTATAAGAGAGGTCAAGCATGGTTCAACTCCTAATTTAGGTAAAGATTATAATACATAATATAATCCTTATTTAGTCAAATCTCCCATCAAGATTTAAGAGTCATATTATGGTAATTAATTAATTATTACCTAAAATAAACTAATCACATTATGTACAAATATATTAGACGTGAATAGATTAAGGCCATAATATGGAATATGCTAACATTCTCCCACTTGGTCTTATTTCTATTCACACTTTGTACAACATTATTTAATTACTCTTAATATTACCCATATAAATCAACAATATATAATGTACAAATATACTAATGCATTAAATAGGTCAGGCCACAATTATAGAGAAATATCCAATATCAAAATAGTATATTCGCTAACATTCTCTCACTTGTCCATATACCTATTTATGTTTTGTACTAGTTAATATTGGCCAAGTTGTTGATTTAACAAGTTCATCACAATCAAATAAAATTACTAATGCAAAACAGCATAATCACTTGCATTACAGTTAATACAGGACCCCTACCGATTATACAATTAGCTCTTCTAAATGAAGAATGATTATCATAAGCCATAATGAATATGAATGGAAAAAAACATGATGGTAATAAAATAAAACCATTCACATGATCCACCATAATTTGTTTGCTTATAAGATCTCATATTGTGCACAATAATGAGAATAACAAACCATTAAACATAATGTGAAGAACTCAAGTAGGATCCTTGATTGTAAGGTTATCAAATAATCTCATACCGGTAATTATACTCAAATAAGAGCTTGGGTGATAAATCTATCATAAGTAACATAATACATTAAGTCAGTGTACAAATATACTTGATGACAATGTTCTCCAACCTTCTCTCAACATTTAACATACTTGGTGTTGAGATATAAAATACTGGCATTTGTGTTATTAAGAAAATTATCAATAACACTTTAAAAATGATATAGTCGAAACATGAAAATGCATCGTGAGAAAAATATAATAGTCCTTACAATAAACAAAGTAGAATGTAAGTAACCAAGTAATTTATGGTTATTATTCTTTGAAACGATTAACGCAAGTCTTAATTTAAAACTTATCTTATGTCACCACAAAATTGACTTTAACAATATATACAATTGATGGGGAGCAAAAATTTATTTATCAAGAAGTTTAAACATTAGAAGATGTTTAGAACGGTCATAATGTTCTTTGTAGACCCATAGTACACATTATGATGTCTATGATGTTATAACATCTTTTGGATCTTAAGTGATTGAAACAATCTTTCACATTTATAAAACCTTAGTTTAGTCATTCATTATTGTAGAATTATCTTACCACATTATACAATGATAACCAATTTGCTCCCACTGATCTTAAGATATATATGTCAATCAATTTAATAATACATGTAACCATAGAATTTTCATATACGATTTTAAATCAAGCGACATCAAATTGATTGTTTCCTATTTACATCTCATTTAATACTTGCACCCAACCTACTTTATGGTTAGATATCTTATGCAAGTTACAGTTGAGGAATATAACGATAAAGTCCATAATATAGTTCTTAAACATGATGAACTACTAAAGTAATGACTTATGACATATTTTATGATAAATAATATGTCTTATTATAAAGACAATCATTTTGTTGTAACATTATGTGACAAGATATAATTCTATTATTTGATGTTTATTTTGGTTTATATTAGTAGAGCAACTTGCATTAAAATGGGTTATGAGTATTTAGACAACCCGCAAGTAACTAACATCAATTAAATAAAATAAATTAACTTATAATTAATTACTTTAGGTCAATAAGTTAACTTGTCATAAAAATTGTATTGTTAAAAGAAAATAGAAATTAAAAAAATGGCTAATCAGCTAAAACATTATGAGATTATTAATATATGTGGTGATTTGTCGCCATAAGATGAAATGACTATCTCAAGTTCTTAAATACATTTACATGTACCTTGAAAGTATAATCATTTATTAATTCTTCTTAAACCACACACTCCTACTGATTTTGCCATTACTTAGTTAGTCTATTTTGATGATTCTAATGATACATGAAAAAGAAAACGAAACATTTTATAACATGTAAGGCGATTTATAAGCTAATAGTCAATGATTCAATAACTTTAAATATGATAGTAGTTTAATAGGATTAGAAATTACTAACCCTTAAACTAGTTATTTTGTTAGTCCCAACTAATAGACTATAAATAAAGATATTGGATATTTGCGTCATGTTATTAGGGGTTTCTTTAAATGTCTTGGTTCATAGGTAATGTTTGATACTAAATGACAGTCCATACATTATACCATGTTCATAAAGGTACAATCGCTTTTATGTAATACCATTTAATTAAGTTGGTTAAGGCTTACTTAAGTGATTTTACAACTTCATTACCCAACATAGGACATATAGATTGGGGCAATTAATATAACGTGTTTATCATAATACACTTTCACCCCCTAATTGTTCCAATATCTTATCTCAATGGTTTATTTACCTTTTATAAAACTCGGCCTTAATACATAAGAGATTCTCATCAAGTACACTCTATAATAATCAATATTAATGTCATTCATGAAAATGTACATATATTTATAAGAGAGTTTTTACTTGTTAAAATAATTGAAAAAAATATGAAAAGACTTCTCAAAGAATGTCACTAATTTCAAAAGTATATAGTAATATTTTTTCAGTTTCACAATGTTATATTTTTAGCATAATCATTGATTATGAATAGAACAATAATTACAATGTAAATTTATGAAGGTTTTAAACTAGTGACCCACAAACGAATAATATGAGAACGTATAATTTAAATTCAAACACTTGAATTTGAACTAATAAATTAAGTGTCAAAATTTAGCATAACAAATAAGGTTATCGAATAAAATTATAAAGCCAAACTCTTGATTTACAATAAAATTATTTTGGTTTCAACATAGAACTCATTCTCACTAATGATTTATAACCTTCTAAACAGCAAGTCATTAGTATCTTATGCAAGTTACATATCTCATCTAATATTTGCATCCAACCTAGTTTATGGTTAGATATCTTATGCAAGTTACAATTGAGAAATATAACGATAAAGTCCATAATATAGTTCTTAAACATGATGAACTACTAAAGTAGGGACTTATGACATATTTTTTTATGATAAATAAAATGTCTTATTATAAAGACAATTCTTTTATTACAACATTATGTGACAAGATATAATACTATTATTTGATGCTTCTTTTGGTTTAAATTAGTAGAGTAACTTGCATTAAAATGGGTTGAGTATTTAGACAACTCGCAAGTAACTAACATCAATTAAATTAAATAAATTAACTTATAATTAATGACTTTACGCCAATAAGTTAACTTGTCGCAAAAATGGTATTGTTAAAAGAAAATAGGAATTACAAAATGGCTAATCAGTTAAAACATTATAATATTATTAATATATGTGGTGATTTATCGTCATGAGATGAAATGACTATTTCAAGTTCTTAAATACATTTGCATGTACCTTGAAGTAAAATCATTTATTAATTCTTCTTAAACCACATACTCCCACTGATTTTGCCATTACTTAGTTAGTCTATTTTGATGATTCTAATGATACATGAAAAAATGACACATATAATAACATGTAAGGCGATTTATAAACTATAATAGTCAATGATTCAATATCTTTAAATAGGACAGCAGTTTAATAGGATTAAAAATTAGTAACCCTTAAACTTGTTACTTTATTAGTCCCAACTAATAGACCGTAAATAAAGATATTTGATATTTGCGTCACGTTATTAGGGGTTTCTCTAAATCTCTTGGTTCATAGGTAATGTTTAATACTAAATCACACTTCATACATTGTACCATGTTCATAAAGGTACAATCGCTTTTATGTAATACAATTTAATTGAGTTAGTTAAGGCTTACTTAGATGAATTTACAACTTCATTCCCTTCACGTAAGACATATAGATTGAGGCAATTAATATAATGTGCTTATCATAATACACTTTCACCCCCTAATTGACCCACTATCTTATCTTAATGGTTTATTTATCTTTTATAAAACTCAGCTTTAATACATATGAGATTCTCATCAAGTACACTCTATAATTATCAATATTAACAAGACAAAACAAAAATGAAGGAAAAAAAATAAGTTATTATTTTCAATGTCATTCATGAAAATGTACACATCTTTATAAGAGTTTTTACTTGTTAAAATAACTGAAAAAAAATAATAATGAAAAAACTTCTCAAAAATGTCACTAATTTCAAAAGTATACAATAATATTTCTTCAGTTTCACAATGTTACATTTTTAGCATATTCATTAATTATGAATAAAATAATAATTGCAATGTAAATTTATGAAGGTTTTAAACTAATGAACCACAAACGAATAATATGAGAATGAATAATTTTAAATTCAAACACTTAAATTTGAACTAATAAATTGAGTGTCAAATTTAGCATAACAAATAAGGTTGTTGAATACAATTATTAAACCAAATTCTCAATTTACAATAAAATTATGTTGTTTTCAACAAAGAACTCATTCTCACTCGTGATTTATAACCTTCTAAATAGCAAGTCATTAGAATCATTGTTATTCACTTAACACATGCTTTTAACATTTGTAAAATATCTTTTAAAAGAACTCTTGAACATAAAATATTTTCTAAGACATTGTTTTGTTATAGAAATATTTTAAGATCATTAGATGCGTCTTTACTTAATTAGTCTACACATGTAGAGAAACTTTGATTATCTTACTTTAGTTTTCTCTTTATTAAACAATTAAATAAGTTGGTAGTCATAATTTAAGCTATAAAAATTAAAGATCTTATCCTTACGGACAATATTAATCATAATTGTATTTCATATTTTTCCTTTTACTTATTAGTATACTTGATGTAAAAAAGTCAACAAACTTAATAAGGAAAAATGTCATAATGAAATACATAAGAGATTACCATTTAGCGATTACCTTACCTATTTAATTTCAAGATCACATAAAAGCTTACAAACAACATAAAAATGTAGACCTTAATGATGAGAAAATTATTTAAAAGTGTACCTTCACGTGTCATTATTGAGTTTATAAAATTAAACTTTATCATATAAACATGCAATCTGATCTTTTTTTAATCCTCATTAATCCCCATTTATGTGTCATTTTATCAACTGTAGGAGGTATGAGATGATCGTATCATAATGCATGTTGAAATTCTTTATGACCATAGTAAACATTAGTTTACCCTTTAAACATGTTTTAAATATTTAGTGGTTACAAGAACTTATAAATGGTTATTTAAGCAAATGACTTGTACTTATGTACATAAGAGACTATTCAAAATGAGAACTATATATCAAATTATTAACATAAAAGTATAA